>JAZFAU010000066.1:0-140000 GCA_037178615.1 Dione vanillae | reverse complement strand
GAAAAGCGTAGTTTAGAGTTCTGCGGGTTTTGCGTGATTGACAAAACCAGCAGTCATATTAAATTCAAATTCAATAGTTTAATTCAAAATACGAATATGTGATTAATTTCTTTAAAGGTAACAACATTACCATCAGTACACTAAAGTGTATGTCTCAGACATATTTTATTTGTTCAATACTTAGTAGACTATCGAGTCATTGTGCGTTGAGTCGCGTAACTAAACGCCACGCTGTCTTCCTACCATAACAAGGAATAACGAAAATATTTCGATTCGTCGAGCGAGAATTGAACCCATAACCCTCATGAGCAGTCATACTCAAATTACAACAATAGGAGAAATTTCTGCAGGTGCCAAAACTAGGAAAGCGTCAACAAGGCTTTACCACATTGTTTTGTTGGTAAATATTTTTTTATCCGCTTGTCGGTTGTCACGAGCCCGCCCGCCTCTGCCATTTCAATGGTGTTTGTAAAAACACAGCCTTAGTTGTTTTTTAGTTTCATATTGACGTTAACATTTGATTGCGTGGTACGTAGTTGGTTAGCTAGTATTGACCGTGTAAGTTAATTTTTGTAGGCTTTTGTTGGATATTTTAATTAAAATTGCTCAATACTATTTCTTGTGTAGAGCAGATGACGTGAACAGGTGGACAGACGAAACTTAGTAATTTATTATTTTAATTCAAACTTATTCTATATGTAAATAGATCCTATATGTTTTCAAATTTATTGTTTTTAACATTAAATAAGCAGTTTTCTTTTGTGTCAGTATATTTGTATGTATATTTTTATATTTACCACAAATTTAAATATTAAATATATGATTGTTAAATTGTATAAGAAAATAAGATTTACAGTCTATATTTCCAGAATTTCACTTCTAGCACAAATTTCACATATTTCCAGAAAATGGAATTATTAATTAATATTTAAAATAAAAAAGTTGAATTTATTTTTATTTCTTTATATAAAAATATATGAATGACACATTTAGGCAAAAAAGAAACAAAATGTGTAAAAATAATTTGAGAAACTAGAACTAGAAATTAATCATTTCTTGTCTATGTTACATGATATTATAATCTATTATTATGTGTTCTCGCAATATGGACTCATGAGTAAGTAATTTGCTTTAGCTTAGTGCAAAGTAGTCGAATTAATCATCTAACGTTAATCGTATTGCTCTCAAAATCGTAAAGGCCTTTATATTTATAACGTTATTATACACTTATAATAAAATTCTATACTATTACAAAATATAATTAAAAAGTGAAGTATTTAAAAAGATATAAAATTTATCTTACACGTAAAAATACTGAATAAATTATGTAAAAACTATAGAGTTTGTTTATAAAGGTGCTCCTCTGGCAGATAACAAAAGTTGTAAAATTTTTTTTTTTTTTAACTTCACGCTTTATCCCACACATGGCAGGGCAGAGGGAACTGCAGGGATCGTGGGAACCTAACGTTAAGACACTCCGTTCTAATTGATTACATATTAATTACACTAACGCGGGGACGGAGAAAGCAGGGATGCTTTCTCCGTCCCCGCGTTAGTGTAATTAATATGTAATCAATTAGAATCTTAAGTTTTTTATGGATTTTTCATTTGTTTTTTTTTTTATCTCCATGCCTTATCCCGTACATGGCAGGGTAGATAGAGGGCTAACTAACTGCAAGAACCATATGAACCTACTGTTAAAACACTCCCTTACTTAGTCGCTGCTTTCTCCGTCCCCGCTTTCCGTCTTTTTCGAGACATTGCGTGTTGAGTAGCGGAACTCAACGGAAGAAAATGGAAATAGAAAAATCTATCTTCCCCGAGTGGGAATTGAATCCATAAACGCTACACCTCTGCGCCACGACGGTCCTCAATTATTATATCTTTCTTTTTTAAATTGTTACATCAAAATAATATAAAAAATCTTTCTTAAAAATACAAATTTCCTAAACAACAGTTTGAACCTAAAACTATCAAGCGTCAAGGACGTTTCAACTCAAATATTGCCCATATTATATCTAACGAAATTGAATCTCATAGCACACGATATATTGAAAACATCTTGAGCAAAGCGCTAGGATAATTAAAGTTATGTATAATAAACTATCTAACAAGATGTAAGGACTTCAGACTGTGTAAGTTAAACGTTGATAAGTTACAGATATCGGATACCTATTTGATAGTTTGACCTAATTTCGAAACATGAGTATGAGTGAATGAAGTTGGTAGAGTAAGTAAAAGTTAAAATTATATTTTTGAGTTTACAAAAGGCTTATCGAAGAATTATAGAAGTTTGTTGGTACATTGTTTTAATTTTCCCTGAGTAAGAGGACAAAGCGCGGAATTGAGTTTTAACGCTTGACATGTAATATCTTCAAAACAACACGATGAAAAATTAGAACAGACTATTTTAACATTAATTATTTCCCTATATGTAAACGTAAATTTGAATTCCTAAGTCTACAATTACTTTACAGCAATACAGATAGCATTGTTGTAAAGTAATTGTGAACTTAGAAATCTTTTTCAAAAAGAGGGTAGTTTCACATGATAAAGACTATAATAGAGGTAAATAGAGGTAAGGTAGAGGCATCAATCGGGGCAGTCGCATGTATGCAACGGTATTAGAAACGAGGATAGTCCTGAAGTATTATATTGAAGTATTGAGTGATGTATGACATTTGAAGAAATTATATAGAATCTCTGTCGGAATACATTCGAATTATGTGGTATACGGATGCTTTGGCGTTTTTCTTTTAAATTAACCTTTACATATATAGTATATAGTAGAAATTTTTGATTGCAAGCGCTTAGTGTGAGTTCAAATATTGAAGCTACCTAGTATCATATACGTCAAATTATATAAGGATAATGGAGAAAGAGTCTCAACACTATATATCTCTGAGGCTGAAGTTGAAAAATAATCGCAGAAGTTTTTTATAAAAAAAATAAGAAAAAAAATTACTTACCTTGAATAGATTTTTTCTCAAACCCCACACATGGAACTCGTCGTTGCACCGATCAATACGTCTGTAACAAAAGTAAGTAAATATACATAAAATTTAGTAAATATATATTATGATTTTTTAAACGTTAATCTCTACTAAAGATTTAAAAAAATATTTAAAGAAAATGTATAAAAATTTCAACGCAGCGGGATTTGTACCCGCCAGCCTCTTGGAAACTGTCGACTAAACTACGCGTTCTTCCTCGCCCTGTGTCGAATTTCTAAAATGTTTTATACAAGTTATTGCATAAGCGTTGTTAGCATATCTGTAAGGAAGTTTTACAAATTTCCACTGCCCAAGATTAATTCAAAGAACAATCATATGACGAAGTATTTATTATATATTTCCGTATGATTTTTTAAAATTTTAATCCACTCTATGTGTAGTATTTAAAGAATACATCTAAAAATATTATATATTATTATAGTGACTAAAACACACAAAACTTCTTTCTATCGACCTTAAATTGTTCAATTTATTTAAATATTAAAATATTTTTCCAACATAATATAAAATTAAATTAAAGTAGCCTACTTAAATATATTTACAAAAAACAGCGGAAACCAATTTAAATAATATTTTCACTGGAAAAATTATAGATGCGTCCGTTGGCGTAACAGAGGAAGCTGCAAAAGCCGCATAATTGTAGTTTACGTTGCGATACGAATAAAATACATTCTGATAAATTACTATGTAACTTTAAAAATGTTATGTAATTCATGAAATTATGTTGGAAGTTCGATCGATTACTAGGTAGTGGGTTCTACTCCATTCCATAATAATAATATTTAAATTTTAAAGATGAAGTGCATTCAGTCTAAGTCACTTAACTTTCGCTTTTATAAAAGTTATATTTAAATTATAATTAATTATATTGAAATATTGTAGTTGTCACGAAGGTATCAAATATGGTTTAGAAAATCATTCTCTATTTCAATTATTTCATTTAAAAACGTGAAGAACGCATGGCTTAGTAATTAGAAGCGTGGGTTCAAATCCGTACGTACAAAGAAGAAAGAAGAAGAAGAAGTTAGTTACACAGATATCATAATATACACTTCTTCTTCTTCTTCTCTTAATTTATGGCGTTCCGAGCGTGCCAGTTGAGCACAACTTCGCCAATGTCACGTTGAATGGAGAACACATAATACTCGTATATACTTAAACTTATAGTAAATAAAAGTAATGAGAACGTGACGCAGAAACGAAGCGCTTGCCTGTAGACGTGCATGCTTGTGGTTTGGTTTCCAGAATTCTCTCTTAAACTCTATTAAAGTTCTACATCAAGTGTTTCAGATCCTTGATTTTTACACGTCAAACCTTTTGCCAGCTACGGTTGTGCTTGAAAGTATACCTGATGGTATGCCAGCCTTATTTAATCTATTATAGACACGAGATATCATAATACTGCTTCAAGATTGCCTCAAATAATAAAAAGTATATGACAAGTAGTTTCATTCACATCCAGTTCAAATCATTTCATTCCTTTTTTATATTTCGTTATTGTTTACATATCCCTGCATAATTTTTCCTAAAATACTCAATATTATTCAACTAAATTAAAACAGTATAGTATCTGCAGCTTTTTTTATACTATTTTATTAAAATAAATATGTAGTTTATATTAATTATATAATAAGCCTGGCATGTAAGTATGGTGTCTTACCGACTGCACTACATAAACAAATTCAAATTATTGGAGTCAATATAAAAAAAAAGAAATCACTTAAAATGGCCAATATCAAACTACGTATATCTGAACCGGTACCTAATACTGAATACGTTGAAAATTGCTAACATTTCTTATTTATTATTCAGTTTTAGTACTTAGTAATATTAAAAATAAGTCAAAAAGTTCTACATTAGGACGCAAAACCGAGAAAGGCGAAAAGTGGCGGGATAACGTGTGAAGCTGAAAAATGCTCAAAAGTACCCAGAATCTGGAACTTCATTATTAATTTGAACTTGATACATGTGATCTCGAGGAGAATGGTCTTGATACACGACATACAAAAAATTTTTACATATAGTTCCATTTTTCGAGGTACGGAACCCTAATAAGCATACATAAGGATTTAAATCTCAAGTAATATATCGTGCTATCGTGATATTTACACAAACAACAAACAAAACAAACAAACGTGCGTAGCAAAAGTATACATTTTAATCTCCTTGTTAATTATATAGAATATGTTTGTAACCGTCCATTTAGCTTTATAAGGAAATCCGTTTATACGATGTTATTTTGGAATACTATATATTATGTCATTTCTTATATATTTTTGTACGAAATTAAAATTAATGGATTTAAAAATATGGAAAGTTACGCACATATGTAACTTGAAAGCAGCTTTTTTAATAGCTTATTTTTAGTGTCAAGACACTCTGCTCTCACTTTGCACGTAGTTGTCGTGAGCTTTGCATATTGAGTGGCGGAACTTTACTTCGTCTTACTAAAGCTAGGAAAATAAAATAATTAATTTCTTAACTGGAACTACAACTATAGCAAACAATAATAGCAACTTTATTATTAAAACGAAATATTTTTCTATCCACACAGTATATTTAACTGTCGTTGTACACAATGTGAACGGGTTACGAGATGAGTACTTGTTAATCTTGAGCAATCCGTCAAGCGGAAAGCTTGCCGTGATCAACAGCTGTGCTTTTACTTACGTTAATAAGATGTCTTTTGGGATTTAAATACAACCGAATATTGTATTACTTGTTTTAGACATCTGTTTCTGAATTTAATTCCACTTGAAAGTGAATGATATCATGATAAATTACAAAATATAAAGTTTGTTGAAGTAATTATTTAGTGATTTAATAAATTATTAATCCTAAATAATAACTATATTTAGGATTTTCGTTAGATTTAGTTCGATAGATATTAAAAAATAAAATTTAAATATTATATTAAAAGCAGGTCAAGAAAATAGCCAAAGAAAGTTTCTGTTTTTTTTTTGTATAAACTGTAAAAAATGCTTGCATCTTTAGACCATAATTGGTATTTTTTAACTAAATCAACGAATGTCTCGGCGAATTCTGTAGGTAAATGTACTATCACTCCGTATTTCTCTACCCTTAAAGCTAAAAATTTTAGCTGGCTCCGTATACAGTAGCTATTATTAATATACAAATAATTCCTCAAAATTAATCGCCTTTGTAAAAATCTACGCGTGGTCAAAAATTACCAAATTTAGAACATTCTCCATTTCTTCATTCGTTAAAAAGGTATATTATGTTTAAATGGCTGGAAAAAAACTAATTTGGTACAAATAAATAATGTTATCATGTATTTTTCATCTACAAGTATCTTTGCATCCTCAGGAACATATGCATAATGGAAGCAGTTGCATGCCTCACACTTGTCATTTTTGACGCTACACATTTTTCTTATCTTGCCGCTACTTTAAAAACTTTTATATGCTATTGTAATATGTTGAGTGAAGAAGCTCAGCACTGTAATTTGTCTGACCATATATTATATATAAAATCTCTAATAAAAGTTAAATCTACAGCCCTACGAGTATAACTTGCTAAGTCTTTAATAACATAATATCTTACACTCTTTCTTGCATGCATCAAAATACATAGAAGGAAGGAACATAGTGTTAAGACACTTCATTTCCCGCTTCCGCCCAATTTTAAGTAATTTCAGTTGAGTAGCGGAACTCAACGCCGCGCTGTATATTATTATAATAGCAAGGAAATAGAATAATTTGTTTTCCTAGAGTTCTTCACGAAGTCACAACTGCTGTGTACAGATAGAGACGAATTTTTTCTATTTGTGTCATTCAGTCAGGTTACAAAATAGAAACTTGCGCGGCGTTGAGTTCCGCCACTCACACGCAATGCCTCGAAAACGGCGGAAAGCGGGGACGGAGAAAGCAGGGACTGAGCAACGGAGTGTCTTAACACTAGGTTCCCACGGTCCTTGCAGTTCCCTCTGCCTACCCTGCCTTGTGCGGGATAAAGCGTGAAGCTAAAAAAAAAAAAAAAAAAAAAAAAAAAAAAAAAAAAAAACTTGAAATATCTCATCATTTACGAGTTGGAGTGCCGCAGTGGCACCAGTGCTGCGGAAACGGCTCGAAGGGTTAATAATGTGTATGGCGGTCGTGTCACAAAATAAAACATAGTGAGGTTTTGCTTCCAACATTTACAATTTGGAAATTTTGACGGAGATCCAAGTTAATAATGAAGAATTGAAGGATACTGTGGAACCAACACAAACCTCGTCGGAGTTATTTTCAGGTTGCGTTGTTATTGATAAAACTGTTCTATTCCACTTCAAACAAATCGACAAGATTTAAAACCTTAAAACCTCACGAATCGAGTGAAGCAAACTGGCAAATATACATCAACTGATGAGTTACATTACTTAACTGGCACAATAATGAAGGGTTTTTAAAACGAATCAATGTCATTCACGTTAAATAAGAAGTGGAAGAAGTCTACGACAATTGGAAGTACTCATCCCAATGGTTGGATACTGGCAAGTCATCTAAATCCTAACAATTCTCTCAAGCCATTTTTTTTTCTAAATTTGGACAACTCCAGTGGGGCAGTCCAAACCGCCTTCAAAAATTTAAAGTTAAGAGAAGAGAAAGACGTTGAAAGAAGTAAAGAGTTCAATAAATTACATATAAGGCATCCAAGTGCCCAAGGACATGAGATATTGAAAATAGAACCAACAACCTATTGAACAACCAAAAGCATTATTAAATAATAAATACTATAAGGAAACAGTTTAACAAGAACAACTTAATTATTTTAAGTTATTCGACTACGATGATTGCTTCTGCATTCTGTCGCTGAGTGATGGATTGATAAGCCCAAGAAAGTGTTGATTGATTGATTGAACACTTTGTTGGAGTAGTTTTGTGAAGCGTTTGTTTTCTTTTGTTTTAAAATCACGAAAGGTTTGCGATATTTATTTTATGTGTTTTAGTAATTTTTTTAATGTTATTCAGAAAAAATATTTGAAATTATTTGATATTCAGAAGTTTTTTGATTGACGTCGTAGAGCTGATGCCGCAGGTGTCGTTTTTAAATCATGAAACGTTTACGATATTTCTTATATATTTTTTTTGTTATATAGCCAAAGTATGTGTAATTATTTAATATTGGGATTTTCTTCGACTGATAACGTATTGATAGCATAAATTTAAGCAAATTAGTGCTGGCTGGCTTTCCACTTTAAAAAACTATTTTTATTTGGAAGATTTAGTGCATCGTTCACTTTCGTCCCTCTATGTGCTCTGCCTAAAGTTCTTGCGGAAAGCTATTTAAATATTTATGCCGAAGTAACAAAACACGGAGCTTTCATTGAATCCAAACTCTGAATGCCACTAAACCCTACCGCAATATAATCTCAAAGTAAACAAGTTGTATAATAAATTCTAAGAGACTGAAGAGCGGGATGATAAAATTTTATTCCTTTACAGCTTTGATTTATTAGCGTTGACGTTTTTTGATCCTGTTTATGAATAACATAATAAATCCTTTGACTAAGTTGTTTTCTTTTGTATGAAAAATTTTAAACATTTAATTATTATAAATTTATGAACAATTATGGTGAAGTGTATATTGGATTACTGCAGTGAAAAATTCGATTTAAAAAATCAAATTTGTCAAATTTAAATTTCCAGAGCGTGCACTCTTTTATAACTACACGCATAGGTTTGTAATGTTTAGTAAATTTTCGATTTATTTTGTTAGTGTTAATTCTCACTTCATAATTGTAGGTCACTGAAAAGTATTCTAATGTGGCAAAAACAAAAACCATTGGAATTTATTTTGTCGTGTTTCTTATTGGGTTGACTAAGAAGTTTAATTTTTTGGTCCTCAATAGGAAGTAATTCAGATTACTTATATTAATTTTAGGATTACTTTATTGTCCAATCCTTTTTTTCTGAGGTACACAATCCAAAAAAGTATTTTATACCTTTACTTATATTGAGGCATTTGCGTACTACTAACATACACTTCGTACTAAATGGTATTTTTTTTTGCTTCCAGTATATTCTGCCCATAGCAGGGTGGACAGAGGTCGTTCTTCACCTTCTGCCTTTTGAGGCATTGCATGTTGAGTGTAAAACCAAAAAAATGGGGCCATCTTACTTGAGTGGGAATAAAACCTACAAACGTGGTTTTCAGGCAGAAACTTCACTTTCGCGTAACCACGGTACGCGTTATAATACAAATAATTTCTAGCACCTAATCACTGTATGTATATTTAAAAATTTACGAATATATTCAATAATATTTATGGAAAAAGCAATCTTTTGTTAATTAATTTATAAATTATTTGATTTGATTGATTAAAGCCAGAGCTGACGTTTCAGGGAATTCGTGTCACTGTCAATGTAGATTAATGTAGGAAAAAACCATGATAAATATTACTATACTGTTTTGGCTGTTTTGTTGCTATAGGGAAATTTTACTTAACGTTATTTTAGTAACAGTAATACGGAAAATGTTCCTACATTTGGTATACATTTTTTTACTTGTATAAAGTCAATTTTAAAGTAGAAATTAGCTATACAAGGAATTATTTTCATCTTATAGTGTTTATTTAGGGATTGTTATTGCTAAGTAGAACCACATCTGACTTTAATTTTTTAATTTTGTGGTTCTAGGTCATAAGAACGTATTTTTAACTATACAATTTATTCCGCGTATAGCAGGATAGGCAGAGGGAATCACAGGAGTCATGGGAAACTAGTGTAAAGACACTCCGTCTTCGAAGTGTGAGGGACAGGAGAACATAATAGTATTGATTTTTTTAAAAAAAATACTTGTGTTTTTAATTTCCTAAATGGGAAAACGTAGTATTTTATTTTTCTTTGTTCCGGTAGCAATATAAAGAACAACGTTGACGGCACGCAATATACCGTAAGCCGGAAGGAACTAGGCCTCTTAAAAGTAGGGTCCCTCTCGTATACTCTTGTTATTCCAATGTGCGATATACAATAAGCAACCGAACAGAAGATCAAAAAATATAGAAATATGGGTGGACAGCTATATTAAACTAGTTTTGAAATAATTAATTACTATTAAATTGTAAATATATATATTTTAAATGTACAAAAAAAAACAAATCAGCAAGCATCTGTTGCACTGTATCCTCATATTTATTTATTAAATTCAAAATGGGACGGCGAAAACTCCGTTGCTTAGTCTCTAAGCAACTGGCGTGTCTTAACACTAGGTTCCCACGGTCCCTGCAGTCCCTCTGCTACCACGGTCCCTCAGCCTACCCTGTTATATGCGGGATAAAGCGTGAAGCTAAAAAAAAAACAAATTCAAAATATGTTCTCCGTCCTACACACTTAGAAGACGGAGTGTCTTAACACTAGTTTCCCATGATTCCTGTGATATCCTCTACCTATCCTGCTATACGCGGAATAAATTGTATACTTAAAAATACGTTCTTATGACCTAGAACCACAAAATTTAAAACCTTTCAACTTTAGTGTTAGAATAAAAAACCATAGTTTATTAATTTATATACCAATATGCTACAAATCAAAGTATCCACTAGGAACAGAATAGATAGATGATTAGAAAATTGCTGAAGTGTCCTCAGTGTCAACTTTTATTTGAGCCGTGATAAATGACTTTTAAATTTCAATTTAGGATAACAAATGTTTTATACTTTGAGAGCTCTCCCTGATTTATTACTTGTCTTTGTTGTATTTGAAATCTAATTTTCACGCGATTCGCGCGATGTTCTTTGGTGACAGTATTGCAATCGCTTAATCCCTTATGATTGTTATAAATTGAATGATTTTTGGACAGCATTTATTAAGCTTGTAATATACTATAGAATTAGGAAGGCGAGTAATGATTTGGTTACAATATTGAAATGTTATAGTATTGAATTCCTACACACTTAACACAACTCATTTATGTCACAAGCATATCTGTAGGAAGATTTAACCGTAGCAGCCATTTCACAGAGCCGACACTAAACGTATCAAAGGTGCCCCAGACATCAGTTTCCAGGTAAGCTATAAAACTCACTGAACACTGACGATCTCGTGTCACCGGTAGTATCAGCGTTCAACGGCATACGAACACCGCTTGAACAATAGAAGATGGCATCAACCATAATGCAGTTAACCAACACTGACATAGCAGTTCACACAAGTTGTCCATATCGGCCTCAGTTTAGTCAAGCACAGATAGATCACGATATCGATATCAAATTTCCGCAAGACATAGACTCGCCAAGCACTGATAGTCGTATGTCACAAGTTATGTCTACGTTTAACCCAGTTCAAGTCATAACGTGGCAACGTCGCTAAAGCCAACCATGTCAGCCTACATGAAGCTAAGTAATATTAAGTCGTCCTTGCTTACATCGAATTATCAACAAGCCGTAGCTCAATGAATATCGATAGACATTAAAAAGATTAATCTAATCTAGTGATACTCATACATACACATTGTATTATTATTCTAATTTTGGTACGTTTTGTAAGTGCACTTTAAACCGCTAAATGAGCTTCGCCCCTGTACATATTTTGATTTTAGCAGATTCTCTCAAACAAGATCATATCATAACTAGGAGATTAAATCAATTTTCAAGCGATGCGAGTCTTATAACATTTCATTTGTGTTAGTACTTTAATACTTTGACTCTATCATCAATCATCATGCTGCCTCCCTGTGTATACCATGCAACTTATGACATTCGGGACGCTGTAACATGAAATCTCTATATTACATTACACGAACAAGTCACGCTCATTACACAAACACCAAAACATCTCGTATAAAATGAGATTAATTTTGTTTATTATTCTTACATGTTTTCTTATTTTTTTTTAGGATTTTTAAAGTGTCAATCCACACTGAGGAAAGAAAAATACTTAAAGAAAACATATACAAATTTTAACGCAGCGGGACTCGAACCCGCGCCCTCTTGCGAACCGTGCAAGTGCTCTCACCGCTAAGCCATGCATTCTACATTACGCCGCGTTGAAATTCTTATATGCTTTATACAACTTATTTCGTTGTTAGCAACTTTGTAGGGAGATTTTTACAAATTTCCGCTACCCAAAGACCATTACAAAGAACAATCGTTTGGCGAGAGAGAATGCTATTCATATTAAATATTTTTATGATTTTTAAAATGTTATTCCACACTGAGGATAGAAAAAATACTTAAAGAAAACCTTTTTGCAAGAGGACGCGGGTTCAAGTCCCGCTGCGTTCAAATTTTTATATGTTTTAAGTATTTTTTCTTAATCTTGTTTATTTTATCTTAATGTTTTATTTTTACCTTTGCTTATGTATATATACAAATATACATACCGTTACAAGTCTAAGCTTGAAGTCGCTGAAGGTTGCCTGACAGATATTTGTACTAAGCAATAAACAGTGTAAGGCTAAAAAAAGCCTAGTGAATGGAAATTAATTCTAGTTTATTAACTTTCCGCTCTGACTTACTTGCGAGACACTCTATCAAACTTTGTTTATATAAGCAAAATCAACCAAAGAAACAATAACTATCTTAGTCAATCGGACCCGCAAACAAAAATTAGAGTTGGATGGTTCACAAGCAATAAAAATGCTTTTGAATTCTATTACAATGCGAAAGGCGTTTAATAAATACATTTTATGTTTACTTAATTATCTGTACTTAATTATTTAATCACACTCTTTTAGGCGACTCAACCGAAAATAGAGGTTTTTTACGCTAGATACTAGAAGTCCCCTTTGGAAACCGTCCAAGCCGTTTTTATATGACCCACATTCGGGTTCTTAGCAAATGCACTAAATTACAAACTCAAAATTGCAAACGATAAGTAGAACTTATTTGCCTTTGGGATAGGTTTCTATTCGGATAAAGTTTTAACACCGCATTTAAATATTTTATTTTTCCTTTACAAATCCTCGCCTTGAATATTAAATGAGAAGAAAGACGTTTTAATAACAAGCTATACTGTTATGTAATTTAATTTAAAAAAATTAATTAAAAATAGATAATAGTAAAAAATAGTGACAAAATCTCAATCTTTATCTATATTGGACATCTTTGAAGCTAAAAAATAAAATGATTAAATGTCAATAAGTCAACTGGATACGTTTTATAAAACAAAAAAAGATCAATACGAAAAATAAAAGAAAAAATCATATCTAATTATATACATTGCGAATTCCAATTTCACATCACACTGACACGACGGCTCATGTCAGCCTCTTTTTGCATCCTGCTAACCACTCTACTGTCGCAAATCTAACAGTTTCCCATGATCTTGACCAAATCATTGGTCTGTCTAATGTAGCTTTCTGCTGAGCATCATCTATTATCCTCTGACCCCAAAATATAATCAATACAACCTTTATTCTTAAGGGAACTGCAGGAACCATAGAAACCTAGTGTTAAGACACTCCACTGCTTAGTCCCAGCTTTCTCCGTCCCCGCCTTATTTTAATATACTTCATTGCTTGTATATACATATAATATTTAATACAATCGTTATCGAGATTTTTGTATCTGGCTAGACAAAGTGTTATATTTGGGTTTATAATGCACTAAGGCTATCGTAACTTAGTAAGACTGACTGTTAAAGTATGGTTTGGGGTTCCTAGCTTGTAAAATGAAATTATACTTTTTCTTCATTGTATTTCACGCTGCTCTGGTAAGATGGAGAGCAGTGTTTAGTTCCGCTAGTCTACACGCTACGACTTGAAGGAAAGTAAATAATGAAAATAATAAATCTCTTTATTTACGCTGTTATATCCTGAAATTGTTTCACCTTAAGCAGCAACAAAAAACGAGTACATATGAAAGAAAAAAAGTTACCAGAGAAGCGCATCTCTAGATCCACTTTCACAAAATTTAACAAAAACGTTCCTGTATAGTATATAATTTATTACATTTCTATACAGGTTTCACATATACATATATAGAAAAGCAGAACCTAGTCTAAAACACTTTGCTTATCAAATTATTTTATATAAATACATAAAAGTAATCTTTTAACAAATCTTCTCTACTAACATTCAAAAGACAACAAACATAAGACATAAAACTGGAGGACATTTGTCAACTTCCTAATGGACACTCCAAATTACAGTTAAGTTGATTCAAAGAGCATTAAAACTCGGCAAATTTCAAACTGACGACAGTTACGGCTTCAAAAGTTGCTAGAGGTTTACGGGATAAGTAATTATGTTATATATATTTTATTATAAATATCTTAATTAGGGTAAACTAAGTTTATAATTTAGAATTAGAACATATTTTAAAGTTATATTAATGGTATGTTTTGGTGTACTCTAGAGACATATTTTATAGATTTATTATATATACATTAAAATATTTCTAAATATACTATATATGTATAATTTGAGGAAGAAAGATTTTAAATTTTATTGTGATCATTATATATGTATAATAGATTTAAAATGATCACATGTGTACGTCAGATAGAGCGAACGGAGGAGTGTCAGAGGAGCCCAATTTGATAATAAATATCGAATTGAGCCCCTCTGAAACCTACACACTCCACGACTTAAAATTAAAATTACGATGGTTCCAAGCGCGGCCTGGTGAGAAGAGCCCACAACAATCTATACTAAGGATAGAAGAAATACTTAAGAAAACCTAATAATTTCAACGCAGCAGAATTTGGACACGTGCTCTTACCTTGCACGGTTCGCAAGAGGATGCGGATTCAAATCCCTGTTGCGTTCATTTTTTATATATTTTCTTTAAGTATTTTTCAGTAGAATAAGTATTTATTTTGAAATGTCGACTCAGTGATTAGTGGTTAAACGAAATATTTTATCTGTTAAAAAGCTAAAATAAACAGAATGAAAACAAAACATAATATTAAATATTAATTTATTATAACTTAGACACGGCAATTATTTACTTAGACAAATATTTTTATTAATAACTCACGTCATTCGTCACGTCACGTTAGACTACTTAGTCTCTTCTCTCGTTGATCCATTTTCCAATAGGATTTTGCAGCTTATCGATAGCAAAGTGACGAAAATGTTGAAATGAACTTTCAATGTCTTAAAGCTCTATATATTTAAGCTTTAATTGAAGCGCTATATTTTTTTATTTGTATGTATACGTTGTTTTAAATTTAATTTTAAATTTTTTGAAAGAAAATAAAAAGGTTACGGTAAAATTTTCCTCCCAGCGTGTGTGACACAAACAAATTTTGTTCCGTAATTTTTATTAATTTGTTTAAGAATATTTTTAAACAAATTAATAAAGATTATGCCAATATGATGCGAAAATTGAACGCAGAAACATATTTTAATTCTAGATTTAAACTCATTCAAGGATAAATAATTATTTTCTTTCATTTTTCTTTTACAGTATTAGTACCAAGACAAAGCATAGCATTTTCGACCTCTACACTAAATATTTCAATAGGTGGAGTGTTGTAACACTAGGTTTCCTCTGTTTTCTCTGCTACATGAGTGAACTAATATTAAAAAATAATTTTCTTTTTTTATTTTTGTAGAAAGAGGGAACTGCAGGGACCATACGAACCTAGTGTTAAGACACTCCGTTGCTTAGTCCCAGCTTTCTGCGTAAAGTAAACTGCGAAAGTAAAAAAGGCGGAAAACGGGGCTTTCCGCCTTTTTTCGAGGCATTGCGTGTTCAGTGGCGGAACTCAATGTGCTTTGCCTAGTTGGCAGAGCGAAGAAAATGGAAACAGAAAAATTCATCTTCCTCGAGTGGGAATCAAACCCAGAAACCGTCGCATTAAAGGCAGACGTTGCGCCTCTACGCCACGACGGTCCTCAAAAAAAAAAACAATTTTAATAAATTAAATTGAACTTACTCTCTCTATATCAGTCATATAATTATAAATGAACTTTAAAGGCACACATATGCCTTTAGCTGAAGCATATTCAATTACTAATAGAAGCTTAACGGATGCACTAAATGAATGCCATCGATTTTAATGCTTTCAATACCCATATACGTATGTATATGAAATATATGAATTTACATTCAAATTGAATATAAACAAATAAATTTTATATGTCGTTAATAAATATTTGAAAGTCAACTAATAAAATATTATAACTTGAGGAAAGAAAATATAGCCTCAGTTTAAAAAGAAAATGGAAAATAGAGTAAAGACATATCACTATTCTTTCTAGTATTGAGTGGCGCAAGTCAACATTGTACTTTATCATACAAGAATGACATATTGAGTGTATGTCTAGGCTAAGCTTTTTATAGTATTTATATATTTTTGTTTATATATTATTGTAATAATGCTTTGACATAAAATTACAATTTTAGGGGAGCAACTAATAGCGAGACAATAGAAAGATTTCTTAAAGAACTAATTTTTTTATTATTGTGAAACGACGATTATTCTTTATTTAGAGACGAAGACATATTATGTGAATTTAAAGTAATAATAAAACACTAAGGATAGACAGGAACGGAGAAAACAGGGACTAAGCAACGGAGTGTCTTAACACTAGATTAATTCTGATAAATTAAAATGATTACAAGTAATTTTTATACAATTTTAAATATTAAAAGTAATAGCTACAACAATAAATTAATAGGTCAATGCTAGGCAAGTTATGTTGGAAAACGTACGTTTGTCATACAATATTCATGAAACGCTCAATCATATGTAGTATCAAAGTTAGAGAAATATTCATATATACAAGTTGCTGTTGAACTATTATTTTTGCTTCTACAACTTTTGTGAATTTTATATAGGGGTTACATTTGTAAACATTTTGTAAAGCTCCACGCTTTATACAATATATCATGGTTTGCAGAGAACGTTTTGTGCAAAGCTATTCAATTTAGTACTTGCCATCTCAAGACATTGCGTGTAGAGTGACGAAACCTAACGCAGTACTTATAATTTCTTTTTAGGCAAAAAAGTAGGTCATTTTCTAAATAGAAATCGAACGTACACCCAGTGTGCACATTTAAATTCTGCAACTCTGCATCTTGGCAGTCTATTTGTAAGAGAGTGATGATATCTCTATATCATCTTTTTTTTTTAGCTTCACGCTGTATCCCGCACATGGGCAGGATTCTCCGACTGGGGATCGAACCCAGAAACCGTCGCGTTACAGGCAGACGTTGCGCCTCTGCGCCACGACGGTCCTCCTATATCATTTTCTTTTTCTTTTTTCGTTTCTTCTATATTGTAACATAACAAATTTTTGCATAGGGATTTGAATTACTATATTGCAAGTCCTCTATTTTCAACTAATATTTATATTTTATTTAACATTTGCAAAGCGTGTCATAGTTAAACATTGTCAGGTTGTAAATTGCTTGATTCTAAAGTCAGTTTACTATCAGAAGAATTATTTATTTTCCCTTACACTAGCAAAACTAACCGCGGCATTAAGTTCTACTGAATGCAATCTATAATATAGATAAAAAACGGAGAACGTAATATATAGACATAAAAATCTCTCCCTCTATTTAATTTCTTCTGCCTTTTTGACTAAACACAGAATAATATTAAACTATTTATATAATATAATGAGGGTTATATATCACTGGGTTGTTTCTGTAACGGGATGCGTGAGTTGATAACGTGTTAAGAGATGAGTGTAATAAAATATAACATCAACGGCTGTCGTTGTGGGCTCAAGATATATGTATGTACAATTTTGAGATTTATTATTGTCATAAGCTTACTAGTGAATGTCACTTTTTTTTGTTGAATGTTGAGTTTAGATTTACATAAATATTATAGTAAAATGTTGAAATGGAAAAGTCTTAAAAAATATAGAGATTAGTTACGCAATTAATTAATTGTGTATATCTCCCCTACAGACTACTCCGCTATGGGTGTGTATGTGTGTAAAAACTATGAGCATAGTAATTTACATTTAAATAATAAAGTATAGGGCAACACTAAGAGAAGATTTATTTCAACGTGAACAAAAAAGATAGATGTTTAAAATACTTACACATCGTATTTTTATATAAACCAGAATATCACAAGCTAAATTAAAATTATCAAAAAGAAATGAAAGTAATTAACTTTCATTCGCTTATAGCTTTACTTGAATTATATAACAAATATATACAACAAAATCTATTCGTATATAGAAACAGTCAAAAATAAAATTCTAATTAAAAAAGCAAAACAAAAAAAGCACATTAATTAATTCATTTGAACCGAACAAAGAATATTGGCATTTAATTTCCGATGGTACAAATTCGGGTGTAACGAAGGGGCCGGGTGAGCATTTGAGCAAGCAATCGTTTCGTTTCGTACCAAATTCATTAATGGACTATAAACAAAATCCTTTCGTTACCTCTGACGATTCTATTATACGGGACTTATTAAAATAAACAAATGAAAATGGTTGAGTTAACGATTTTTTGTTATAAATTAGTGAAAAAACGGTTCAAATTGATTTCAAATTAATTAATTTGAATTTAACATTACTCTGGTTTTTATTGAGGATATATCTTCACGCTCTATCCCTAGCGGGGTAGTCAAAGAGAACGGAGCGCCAAACGCTGCGGTCCCTGCATACCTCTTTCGCCTCGTCCACTGTCATTATCCTCTTCATGCATGCTCTCCGGGGAGTCCTCATGCTTTTTACGTGACCTTCCTCCAGTATCTTCGATACTGTGTTTTCGAAAGTCAACCGAGGTCTCCCCTTACCTCTCTTACCACACACTTTTCCATCGTATATCTTTTTTACCATTCTTTCGTCACTCATTCTTTCGACGTGCCCAAACCACTTGAGCACGTTCTTCTTCATTCTTACTGTGACATCCTCGCTGGTACCTACCATCCTGTGTACCTCTTCGTTGCGGATTCGGTCAGCTAAGCTGACTCCGCATATCCTTCGAAGAGATTGCATCTCCACAGCATTCATCTTTCTTTCATTCTTCTTCTGTAATTCCCACGTTTCACTGCCATATAACAGCGTCGGAACCAAAACTGCATTGTGTACGGCCAAACGTGCAGCGACGCTGACGTTCTGCCGTCTCAACAACGCAGCTAAGGCACCGTTCATTCTGTTACCGGCAGCAACACGTCTTTCCACATCCATTTCGTATCTACCATCTCTACTTAACATACTTCCCAAGTATACTACTTTATTCACTTGTTCTAAAAAATTTCCATTCACGAAAATCTTGCAATCTGTTTTTTCCTTGTCTCTTTCAAATACCAGAACCTTTGTCTTACTTGCGTTCAGGCTTAGACCATTAGTTTCACACCCGTCTTTCAGAATGGTGACCAATGCCTGCAACTCGCTTTCTGATGATGCAATAAGCACTGCATCATCTTCAACAAGCATCAGACTTTCTAATGTCACCCATTCCTTCTTTCATCTGACCTTCCACGTTTCAAATGATTTCAATTAATTAATTTGTATTTAAAATTACTATGGTTTTTATTTGAGGAATATATATCTATATACATATTATATATATATATTATATATATATATATATATATATATATATATATATATATATATATATATATATATATATATATA
The DNA here is from genome assembly GCA_037178615.1 of Dione vanillae. Taxonomy (NCBI): domain Eukaryota; kingdom Metazoa; phylum Arthropoda; class Insecta; order Lepidoptera; family Nymphalidae; genus Dione; species Dione vanillae. The sequence goes on along the minus strand of JAZFAU010000066.1, from coordinate 120,483 downwards.
TATATATATATATATATATATATATATATATATATATATATATATATATATATATATATATATATATATATATATATATATATATATATATATATATATATATATATATATATATATATATATATATATAATATATATATATATATATATATATATAATATATAGGTATTGCATAAATTAATATCTTATTTAGAGGTATCAGTGGTCAGAATTTTAATACGGTTTGCAAGAAGCGTGGGTATAAATTCCACTGCGTTAATTTTTAGTTTAGAATCATAAAAATAATAATACGAGTATATACTTAATTGTATTTTAAATCATCATCATATGCCATTTTTGTAATTGTACTTCTTGTATAATTCTACCTACATACATTCAAGCAATGCCATCAGGTCACGCATCGTCCTTAACCCAGCGACGCGTGTAAAACTCAGTGGTTACTACGTACAGTGTTATTTAACGTATTTTATATGTAACATTTTAGTATTTTAATTATAAAATTTTGTAAGTACATTATAATTTTGAAATAATAAATGATAAAGCCGTCATAGTGCAGAGGCGAAGAGTCTGTCTGTAAGGAAAGTATGGATTATTTCATTGATTGGTGGAAAACGGAGAACGGAGTGTCTTAACACTAATCTTAACACTAGATTTCTAAGGTTCCTCCGGTTTACTCTGTCTAAATGATAAAATTTTTACTACTTGATTATAGTTATATACAATTTAGCTTCACGCTTTATTAGGCGGAATATATAAAAGCAAAACTCAACGCCGTGACTGTATATTATGTGATCAATACAGGTAAATTTGAAACACTTTGTTCTCAGTTTTCACTTTGAGATTTTTTTATACTATTTAAATTTTACCTGTGGAATTAATTAATGGATGTTGTTGCGTTAGTCATTTATCAAACAACATCTTGAAATTAAGTAGAAGACTAAGAAAAGTAAACTATAAATTTTCGGCATCTAAAAAAATATTGAAAAATACTATTATTTACTTAATAAAGTGAACGCATGGATTAGTAGTCAGAGCTCTTAGACAGTTGAAATGAGGTGTAAGTTTAAATCCTGTTGCGTAAAAATTTTTATATGTGAGTTAAAATGTGAATTAAGTATCTTTTTTCAACTGCGTTCATTTGTTATAAATCATGGTCCACACGTTTTCTAATGCAGCTATAGTAATGCAGATAATATGAGATAATAAAAGATTTTGTAAATTGTATCAAAAATTACATTACTTTATTTTTCATCACATAACTAAACTCAAGCGAGTAACTTCAAGGAAAATTTTAATTTATTATATTTTGGCTGGAATACATAATATATCTTCCAAATACAAAACTGTCGAGTACTCGTTTGACGTGAAGTTAGCAATAAACGTCAAGGGAATGCAGCTAAGTTCCTTACGTGGGCTAATATTAAAGTGTGAATTTAAAAAATAAACAATATCTTTACTATATATATAAAAAAAATATAATGCGATAGGTCGATATAAAAATTAATATGAAAATTAAATTACTAAATTCTATTAAAGCAAAACGATTTTTTAAAACAATCAGCTTTTTTATAAGTTGTAGAGATTTTGGTCTCATCGTGTTGTAGCTGCACAGAATCTGACTCTCGTTTTGATAAAAATTTAAAACATGTCATTGAGTTCCACTATTAACAATACAAGTTATGCAAGTATGATAACATTATGTTTCTGATAGTATCTACTTTAAGCGGAGAACTAAGACTTATGAGAATGCATTTATATACATATATACATTCTCTATTTTCTCAATTCTCTGCGCAGAATGGAGAAAACTAGAAGAAACACAACCAATTGGTGACGAAGAAGAAGAATACCATATTAAAATAAATAAAGATCTAAGCATATATGCATAAATGGCAATCAAAACGGTCGTACAAAGATACATCAGTATGGAATCAGACCATATATTTCATTAATTATGCTAGTATCCACCGGGATTAGTAGCACTTTGTCAATGTCAGATACAAGTCGAATATTTGCGTAACCAAATGACTTCCTTCCGTGACAGTAATAAATGATTTATTATATTACAAATATGTACGTAATCTTTGCCATATGCAAAAAAGTCGTTTGCATAAAACTATTTGTAATATTAAAATTTTCTTACTCTATAAGATCTAAGATATACAAAATCGATTTCTTTATACTCATGAGGAATTTCAAAAAGTTTGTAATTTCAGTCTAGTACAAGGTACAATTTTTTTTTAGCTTCACGCTTTATCCCTTACATAGCAGGGTAGTCAGAGGGAACTGCAGGGACCGTGGGAACCTAGTGTTAAGACACTCCGTTGCTTAGTCCCTGCTTTCTCCGTCCCTACTTTCTGCCTTTTTCGAGGCATAACGTGTTGAGTGGCGGCACTCAACGCTGCGCTTTGCCTAGTTTGCCAGAGCGAAGAAAATGGAAATAGAAAAATCCATCTTCTCCGACTGGGGATCGAACACAGAAACCGTCGCGTTACAGGCACACGTTGCGCCTCTGCGCCACGACACAAAATCGACTTTTGTTCCAGAAATTTCCTTACCATAAATATCTCATGCCTTTCAGTATACATCAACTACTTCTTTATTTATTCCAACATTAAGCAGATAGTATAAAAAGAAATTAGAATATAAAAATTATATAAAAAAATCACATATTACATTCAATAAGCTGAAAACATAAAATACTTCAACTTTCACCTAATTTCAGCTAAAATTCAAACATCTTTTATCATTACAGAATCTAACCTCATCTGATATTAAAAATACATCGTGAGGTTTTTTCGCAAAGTCACATTTCACAGTGACATTAACAAATGACGCCAAGAAATACGTTGCTTAAGCAAAATAGCCAGAATTAAAGAGCAAGGCCGCGTCACGATCTAGGATTAATGAAAGATTGTAATAGTAATTAATGAAAATTGGCTTAACATTTCTGCTCCCATCTTGAACACTTGTTTGGATATTAAGAACTTATGTATCTAACATAACATGTGATAATAATAGGTTGCCAAATGAGAATTTACTGTTACAGTAATAATGATTAAAGCTTTTTCTTCTTTAATGTATACTGTCACACTTACGGTATTTTGTTAAAGTATTTTTTTTTCTATATAGTACTCGTATTAATATTGACTTCATAAGTAAACGTTACCCCATATTTCAATAGATTAGTTTCGTACAGTAAAGAACATTGTCTTGATCAAATATTTCGCAAAAAGGCTATATAATTTGTATGGTGATAAAGCCCCTTAAAAAAATTAAAGTTTTAATAAATTATAAGACAGAGTAGGAACAATCATCCATTTATTCCTTTAATATGATCTTATATTTAATCAATTTAGCTGTTTTATATGTTTCCATAGAAAGTCTTATATATTTGTTTTAGAATTTTATTAGTCCTATGCAATATTCCGCAAATAACAGAGAAAGTAGAGAGAACATAGTGTAAAGACACTTTATTTCCCACTTTCTCTTTGATTTCAAGATATTGCCAGCTTTGTGATGGAATTCCGCCTAGCGACTTGGTTTCACAAAAACCAAAATATAAATAACTTACTATAATTAGTCATACACAGAACATTTTATGATATTTTTTTATTTAATTGAAAAATTTATTTCCATAAGATATATTTAAGTATTTGAACCGCACTCGATGCATTGATTATATGTGATACTTTATATTACTGATTCGTATGTACATAGTAGGGCTTTGGGCATATGAAAAGTATTAAAAAACAAATTTTTAGTAACAATTTCAACTGTAAAAAATCTTACTTTATAATTTATTTCTTTATATTTAAATTCTAAGTTTTTGTAAAACCACTAGAAATACAAGCTACGTCTATACCAGACGGTATATAAGTTATTCCGTCGGAATCTTATATCTTGGAATTCTGTTGTGGACATCTCAAGACTGGCTTTTGATAAAATTTTTACGACTTGACTATAAACATATACAATTTAGCTTCACGCTTTATTAGGCGGAATATATAAAAGCAAAACTCAACGCCGTGACTGTATATTATGTGATCAATACAGGTAAATTTGAAACACATTGTTCTCAGTTTTCACTTTGAGATTTTTTATACTATTTTAATTTTACCTGTGGAATTAATTAATGGATATTGTTGCGTTAGTCATTTATCAAACAACATCTTGAAATTAAGTAGAAATTAATTAAGACTAAGAAAAGTAAACTATAAATTCACGGCATATGAAAAAAATATTGAAAAATATTATTATTTACTTCATAAAATGAACGCATGGATTAGTAGTCAGAGCTCTTAGGCAGTTGAAATGAGGTTTAAGTTCAAATCCTGTTGCGTAAAAATTTTTATATGTGAGTAAAAATGTGAATTAAGTATCTTTTTTCAACTGCGTTCATTTGTTATAAATCATGGTCCACACGTTTTCTAATGCAGCTATAGTAATGCAGATAATATGATATAATAAAAATATAATGTAAATTGTATCAAAAATTACATTACTTTATTTTTCATCACATAACTAAACTCAAGCGAGTAACTTCAAGGAAAATTTTGATTTATTATATTTTGGCTGGAATACATAATATATCTTCCAAATACAAAACTGTCGAGTACTCGTTTGACGTGAAGTTAACAATAAACGTCAAGGGAATGCAGCTAAGTTCCTTACGTGGGCTAATATTAAAGTGTGAATTTAAAAAATAAACATTATCTTTATATATATATATATATATATATATATATATATATATATATATATATATATATATATATATATATATATATATATATATATATATATATATATATATATATATATATATATATATATATATATATATCAAAAAAAAAATGGTAATAGCTAATTTCGATAGGTCAATATAAAAATTAATATGAAAATTAAATTACTAAATTCTATTAAAGCAAAACGATTTTTTTAAGCAACAATTGGCATTGAGTTCCACTATTCATAATACAAGTTATGCAAGTATGTTAACATTATGTTTCTGAGCGGAGAATTAAGACTATAGAGAATGCATTTATACACATATATACATTCTCTATTTTCTCAATTCTCTGCGCAGAATGGAGAAAACTAGAAGAAACACAACCAATTGGTGACGAAGAAGAAGAATACCATATTAAAATAAACAAAGATCTAAGCATATATGCATAAATGGCAATCAAAACGGTCGTACAAAGATACATCAGTATGGAATCAGACCATATATTTCATTAATTATGCTAGTATCCACCGGGATTAGTAGCACTTTGTCAATGTCAGATACAAGTCGAATATTTGCGTAACCAAATGACTTCCTTCCGTGACAGTAATAAATGATTTATTATATTACAAATATGTACGTAATCTTTGCCATATGCAAAAAAGTCGTTTGCATAAAACTATTTGTGATATTAAAATTTTCTTACTCTATAAGATCTAAGATATACAAAATCGATTTCTTTATACTCATGAGGAATTTCAAAAAGTTTGCAATTTCAGTCTAGTACAAGGTATTAAGTAATTTTTTTTTAGCTTCACGCTTTATCCCTTACATAGCAGGGTAGCCAGAGGGAACTGCAGGGACCGTGGGAACCTAGTGTTAAGACACTCCGTTGCTTAGTCCCTGCTTTCTCCGTCCCTACTTTCTGCCTTTTTCGAGGCATAGCGTGTTGAGTGGCGGCACTCAACGCCGCGCTTTGCCTAATTTGCCAGAGCGAAGAAAATGGAAATAGAAAAATCCATCTTCTCCGACTGGGGATCGAACCCAGAAACCGTCGCGTTACAGGTACACGTTGCGCCTCTGCGCCACGACACAAAATCGGGTTTTGCTCGAGAAATTTACTTACTATAAATATCTCATGACTTTCAGTATACTTCAACTGCTTCTTTATTTATTCCAACATTAAGCAGATAGTATAAAAAAAAAACTAGAATATAAAAATTATATAAAAAAATCACATATTTCATTCAATAAGCTGAAAACATAAAAAAACTTCAACTTTCACCTAATTTCAGCTAAAATTCAAACATCTTTTATCATTACTGAATCTAACCTCATCTGATATTAAAAATACATCGTGAGGTTTTTTCGCAAAGTCACATTTCACAGTGACATTAACAAATGACGCCAAGAAATACGTTGCTTAAGCAAAATAGCCAGAATTAAAGAGCAAGGCCGCGTCATGATCTAGGATTAATGAAAGATTGTAATAGTAATTAATGAAAATTGGCTTAACATTTCTGCTCCCATCTTGAACACTTGTTTGGATACTAAGAACTTATGTATCTAACATAACATGTGATAATAATAGGTTGCCAAATGAGAATTTACTGTTACAGTAATAATGATTAAAGCTTTTTCTTCTTTTAATGTATACTGTCACACTTACGGTATTTTGTTAAAGTATTTTTTTTTCTATATAGTACTCGTATTAATATTGACTTCATAAGTAAACGTTACCCCATATTTCACTATATTAGTTTCGTACAGTAAAGAACATTGTCTTGATCAAATATTTCGCAAAAAGGCTATATAATTTGTATGGTGATAAAGCCCCTTAAAAAAATTAAAGTTTTAATAAATTATAAGACAGAGTAGGAACAATCATCCATTTATTCCTTTAATATGATCTTATATTTAATCAATTTAGCTGTTTTATATGTTTCCATAGAAAGTCTTATATATTTGTTTTAGAATTTTATTAGTCCTATGCAATATTCCGCAAATAACAGAGAAAGTAGAGAGAACATAGTGTAAAGACACTTTATTTCCCACTTTCTCTTTGATTTCAAGATATTGCCAGCTTTGTGATGGAATTCCGCCTAGCGACTTGGTTTCACAAAAACCAAAATATAAATAAACTTACTATAATTAGTCATACACAGAACATTTTATGTTATTTTTTTTATTTAATTGAAAAATTTATTTCCATAAGATATATTTAAGTATTTGAACCGCACTCGATGCATTGATTATATGTGATACTTTTATATTACTGATTCGTATGTACATAGTAGGGCTTTGGGCATATCAAAAGTATTAAAAAACAAATTTTTAGTAACAATTTCAACTGTAAAAAAATCTTACTTTATAATTTATTTCTTTATATTTAAATTCTAAAGTTTTTGTAAAACCACTAGAAATAACAAGCTACGTCTATACCAGACGGTATATAAGTTATTCCGTCGGAATCTTATATCTTGGAATTCTGTTGTGGACATCTCAAGACTGGCTTTTGAGCAGATTTACATTCCGAGGCAGCGATAGATTCTGTTTGTACTGGAATTCAACAACACGGGAAATCAATCATTAACATTTTATATATATATATATATATATATATATATATATATATATATATATATATATATATATATATATATATATATATATATATATATATATATATATATATATATATATATATATATATATATATATATATATATATATATATATATATATATATATATATATATATATATATATATATATATATATATATATATATATATATATATATATATATATATTATTATCTATATATATATATATATATATATATATATATATATATATATATATATATATATATTATTTATCTATTCTAATATTGCTTATATTTATTTGTAGTCATATTTTGTATAAATAAAAAAAATAGTGCATTAAATTTAAAAAATATATATATTTATTTTTAGTAACTAGGCAAGCGCGGTGTTGAATTCCGCCACTCAACACGCAATGCTTCAAAAAGTGCAAAACAGAGAAAGGAGTGTCTTAACACTGGGTTCCCTCAGTAGGTTCCTGTGGCTTTGCTTACCCTACTGTAAGCGGGATAAAGCGTGAAGATAAAAAAAAATTGTTCCTATTGATCTGAAATTTTATGAAATCAAAACTATATTTGTTGATTTTAAATTAAAATGTATAGAAATGTATTCATATATGTTTCAAACACATTATAGTTATTTAGATCTATAAAAAATACGGACATAGTTACAAGCAAGAGCTTATATCGAATTTTAACGGCATCTCTTACTTTATAATATTTCTTTAATAAGCTCAGCATAAATTTTACGATGCTTACAAAGCACAACATCGTGGCTTGTCTGAAATGAGTTATGTTAATGAAAGCCGGGGGATGAAGCTAGTGGAACATATTGGCTATTAATAACGAATTCGCTCTGGAAAATTTAGTGGTACTCTTAAGCCGTAAAATTATTTTTTAAATATATTTACGAGTATATATGTTTCCCTTGTAGAGGAGTTATATACCCTTATATAGTGTATGATTATAAATGCGTATACTTTTTTCACGTTCTATTCAAAAATAAATCGTAGCGTTAAGTTATAAAAATTTTAAATATAAGAAATTTATTATCGTATTTAACAATTTATGAAAAATTATTGGAAACTTTACAACATTATCCGAATGAAATTGAGCGAACCAAATGGTTACAAACTCATATTTTATACGTACATATATTTTTTTTGATTTCTCCAATTTCCACCTATATTTGAAACATTGTATTTCTAAAAAGCGTTAAGCTTTGTTATATTCGAATAAGGATAATAAAATAACCCATTTCATAAAAAAAGTAATATTTCTATTAAAATTACCGTCGTGGCGCATAGGCGTAAGCGTAAGCTTGTAAACGCGACGGTTTGAGGGTTCGATTCCCACTCGGGGAAGATGGATTTTTCTATTTCCATTTTCTTCGCTCTGGCAACTAAACAAAGCGCGGCGTTGAGTTCCGCCACTAACACGCAATGCCTCGAAAAAGGCGGAAAGTGGAGACAGAGAAAACAGGAACTAAGCAACGGAGTGTCTTAAAACTAGGTTCAAATGGTTCCTGCAGTTCCCTCTGCTTACCCTGCAATATGCGGGATAAAGCGTGAAGCTATAAAAAAATATTATTAGGCAGGATCTAAGTTAAAATAATTACTTAGATATTGGCTGATGTCGCTGCTAGGCCAGAACTCCGCTGTTTACACTCTATTTGTCACAAAAAAATAACAGAGTTACGTTAATTACTTTATTCACGTGCGATAGATAGTACAAAAGAGCTAAGAACTCTCAAATATTAGTCTTCATGTTGATTTTCTACAATTTAAGCCTTTTATATGATAAAAACAATGTAGCAGTAGACACTTCTGTTCAATAATCGAAAATTATACCATAAAAACTTTATATTTAAAACAAGCTTTACGGATTTCAATAATTAAACATTAATTTCAATACCAAATATTGTATTTTTTGCACATATATTTATAGAATTATTCCAATAAATATTATAAAACAACACGATTTAATAAAAATTACAACAGAAATAACACTAAAAATCTTATTTCTAAATTTGCATAAGAAAATTTAAATGAAATTCACTATAACGACTACACGTTAAATAAATAAATAGATGGACTCGTTCACGGTTTCTTTATACGCTGTTATTTTTTATTCGTATACTTTTAGTACAAAATTTCAGTGTATTTTACAGCAATCGCGGTCCCAAATTACTTAACCTTCAAGTTTGAGAATAGGCTGTAATAATTTTGTTTTACTGTTTTTTTTTTACTGGCCAGAGAACTACCTCTTTTATTTGGTACAAAAAAGTTTATTTCACATGTTTGTTATCGTCATATAAACATATAAAACGTATGAATTCAGAGATAACTGCAAGTATAATAAGATATATTAAGACAACTTTATGTAAATAGTCTATGGACTTCCTCTAAAAAATTTCCAAAACAAAAATACTATTGTTTTTAATTATATATATATATATATATATATATATATATATATATATATATATATATATATATATATATTTATCGTTTAAGTTGTTAGCATTCATTGTTTAAGCCTTTCACTGAACGAGGCTTCGCTAGAAAATTGTGATTGAACGTTCAAATGAAACGGAAATGTCAAAGCAATATGAGCACAATAGTTAAGGATACAGTATGAGTTAGGTTGGAGATAACAGAAACGTTTAAAATGATTTCGCTTTTGAAAATATATACACTTTGCGTATTTTCTGCTTTTTTGTGGTAACTAGAGATGTTTGTGATACTTTACACTGCTTTCAGATATTTGTGATTATTATAATAAAAGTGAAGACGTCTGTATATATTGATATTATCGATATTATCAAGATACAATTAAAAATAGACATAAAAAATAAAAAATAAATAATATATATATATATATATATATATATATATATATATATATATATATATATATATATATATATATATATATATATATATATATATATATATATATATATATATATATATATATATATATATATATATATATATATATATATATATATATATATATATATATATATATATATATTATATATTTTTATTTTTTATGTCTATTTTTAATTGTATCTTGATAATATCGATAATATCAATATATACAGACGTCTTCACTTTTATTATAATAATCACAAATATCTGAAAGCAGTGTAAAGTATCACAAACATCTCTAGTTACCACAAAAAAGCAGAAAATACGCAAAGTGTATATATTTTCAAAAGCGAAATCATTTTAAACGTTTCTGTTATCTCCAACCTAACTCATACTGTATCCTTAACTATTGTGCTCATATTGCTTTGACATTTCCGTTTCATTTGAACGTTCAATCACAATTTTCTAGCGAAGCCTCGTTCAGTGAAAGGCTTAAACAATGAATGCTAACAACTTAAACGAGTTGTATGGGATTTTCTATCGAACTTTTTTTTGAGTCGATCATTTGATGACTTTTCACTGACCATACAAAATGATTCTGTATCGCTCTAAATGGCTGAAAATTGTTCTAGTTAATGTGAATTGATATTGTAATATACTAACTGTTTTTCTCTTGCTGTGGTTTATTAGAATAACTGTTATAGCATATTGGTATCTTTACTTTAAAATAGAAACTATTTCTATAATAAATAAAATACAGCAAAAATAATTTAAAATATTCCATCTTTCGATATATTGCATGGGAACATTAATATTATTTATTTTCCCTCAATAAGAATGGAATTTACAACCGTCGCGTTTGTTTTCAGACGCTACGCCATTGACACTATAAAGGTCTATAGCGTTTTTACAAATATTAAATTATGATTTGATATAAGATATACATAAGTAAACAAAAATAAAAAAAAAATATCATTACACCTCTATCTCATAGTAAAAAATACTACAGTAAATTTTTATTAACAAATACCTGCCTGGACTAACTGCGGTACACACAGCACCAGTGCACGAAGCACAGATTTACATACCTTATTGACCCATTTGCTTTGACAAAGGCTTAATGATATAAATATTCATATTAAGGTCCTGTGTTTTAATTTTTTTCATTTCAAGATTTCACAAAAGAAGATAAAAGAATAAATTACTTGTAGTCTAAAAAGTTAGCATTTTACTATTATTTGTTTAACGTTTTTATGGGACACCACTACCTAACAATGTTATGTAATTCTTTTTTCACACAGAAGAGTTCCACTATTCGGCTCCTACTTTTTTACCTAAAACCTTTCCTTAAATTAAGATTACTTAACTATAATATTTTTGGATATTAAATAATGCTATTTAAGACACAATGATTAATTCTTAGTTAATCTTTAATTTTAAAGTATGTTATTTACGTTTTTTGTAACATTATAGCTTTCGTTAACTGTTTTTAGTCTATTCGATCATTATATTGTATTCCCGTTTGGTCCTGAAAGTAGTAGGCAAAGAAAACCTAGTATTATTATAAGTGATGTTGAGTAGCAGTTCATATAAAAAAAATTGAATTGAATTGAATTGAAATGAAATGAATTGGTTATTGGTACTCAATACCGCAGTTTATCTGGTAGAATGGATGACAATCGTTTATTTTTCCAACTGTGAACCGTCGCATAATAAAACTCAGTTGTACTGCACCACAAGGGCTTAATATTTATTTTACAATACACCATTTTTTGAAGGAAAAAATTACCTTCTCATATGTATTTTCACCGTAAAAACTCAAAGACTTAGCCACTTTTAGCCAAAGCCAAACAATGTCTACTTATAAAACATCTTATTATTTTAAATTGACATTCAAAATTCAAATTTGGCTACAACTGTATTATATTTTCTTTTTGTGTCAGAATAAACGAGGTTATGTTAAGGAAGTCGACTCAAAGTGTACTGGAAAACATTTGAATACATTTAAAATACTCGGCAAGGACTTCAAGACTTGTGTATTACATTTTTTCTTTGTTTCTAAGAGATAAGTGACTAAATTCTCCTTTCTCTGTCAAACAAGAGATTTTTTAAGTTAAATTCGTACAATTCTATATGAAATCTATGTATACTATATCTAAATAAGTAACAAAAAAGTAAATATAATCCCTTAATTAGCAAACAAAAAAAGAGCAATTCCTATACGTTTGAAATTAAAATTTCGATTAATTACTTTGGGACATACATATGTCAACGACATCTGAACGCATTGTATCACACTTTCACCTCCGTCTACAATATCGTGACGCTATTAAAGCTATCTACATATGTTTAAAGTTTATATCACCGTCAAATAGACGATAAAAGGCTAGCCAGTGCGTTCAATCCACCCCTTAATACCTAATGTCTTAAAGGGAATTTAGGGAATCGAATGCCTTAGCCTTAGATCCCCTCTAGCTATCCTGAACCTAATTATTTGATTGAATCCTCAGTCAGGAATCAAATTTGTAACCATTGCTTTCTCAGTAAGTTCCCACCGAAGTTACTTTATTTTCAATGCATTGAACTTTTATAACAGTATACAACATAGATATTTATATGATATATTCAATATTTACATACTTGGCAGAGATATAAGCTGTGTATTAAGGTATAGTTACCATAATACTGTTCCCATATAAATAAACTCCAAAGAAAGATCGCGATGATATATTAGATAAAGTTAGTACGAATAAAATTTACTCGTAAATATGTATAATATGCGAAGTTTTTTTCGTGCTTCGCTGAAAATTTATGAGATTTGTGTTAAATTGTATTCAAGTTAAGGAATAATATTTTAAAATATTATTGGTTTATTTAGGGGTAGTTGGTTCGATACCAGCCTACAGCGATATTGCGTAGTGAGCAGTGTTTATTTAATTAATGCTTTTTTTTTAATATATTTATAAATATACTCCAATATTTTATAAATGGTTCTCTGGTAAGGAAGTTTGATCGATTGTCAATCTGAATTTGTATATCAAATACATGAAAGTTTTAATCGCTTTTCATGAACTGTATTGGATTGCAAGATAATATGTAACATTTTCTTACTATTATGTCCTTCGTTACCATACTGTTATTTTTTTCTTTCAATAAATTTAAGTGAGATACAAGGATTATAATATAAAATCAGTTTTCTTCCCGAACTTGTTGGAGTTTTGCGAATTTCTCTCATAATCCTCCCATACATTCCCCAAGGAACGTAAATTATAAATTTCAGCTTACTCCACACTTTCTAACGGTAATTTTGGTTGAACGTGTATCAGTCACTATGATATTAACAAAAGAGTTAAATGTATACGTATATGTCTTCACGCTTTACCCCACATATAGCAGGGTAGGTAGGTAGGGTAGGAAACTGCAGAAACTATATGAACATAATGTTAAGACAGTCCGTTGATTATTCAATATTTCATATATTTACAATATTATAGGTTGATATGAAAACCCAGTATTAATTACTTAGTACTATTCACCATTTCAGTCCATATTTCGAGACAACATATATCGTTTTTTTTAACAACATATACTATCGTACACAACATATATCGTTTGTCTTTTCGACAAAGAATTAAAAACCCATGTGATCAATTGAAAACTGATCCATTTTAAGTTAAATTTAAATATAAATAAAAACAGAATAACAAAGGCACATACGGCAACAGTCATACTAATTAAATATATCGCCAAAAACTATGAATAACAAATTAATTGTATAACCTAAATAAAGTTGTTCTATTCCAACATCGTAATTCAATATAATCCAGTCCCTACAGATTTAATTTCATAGAAACATAATTTAAAATACTAAATTAGTTTACTTAATCCTAATTTAATAATAATATTATAAAATTAATTACGTAACATTATATTTTTAGAATAAAAAACGGCATTGGGTCGGCATTCATGTTTGATTTGTATATTTTTTTCTCGTATATGAAGTCTTTAAGAAAGAAGGAATAGAGTGACAGTTCATTCTATTTTGCCTATCAATTGTAATGACTGTTAATGATGATTTTGGGTTCATCCCTACTAGGATAAAGTGCGGTGTTGAGTTCTGCTACTCAATAAAGAACGTTCCGAATTTAAGCTTACAAACGAATTATCTCGACACTCGTTTCACTAGGTTCGATAGGTACTAAGTTTGACGGATATGTGTTGAGGATAAGAGGTTGTCTTAGATTACCTTCATCTAACCGTATTACAAGGGAAAACGCACGAATATAATGGCTTTTTTTAAAAAATAAACTAAATTTAAAAGTAAAAACACGTTGCAAATTCATAAGTAGGAACAAAATATTTGTACTTCAATCATAGTAAAAAGCGTCTAGCTACTTATTTATAGCCCTACCTCAAATTCCATTTAACATGCAAAATCCCTGAAGAAATACAAGAGATGAGAAAAACCTTGTTAAAAATCTAATTACCTTTTATTCCCAAATCGACAATAGTAATATTTTAGTAGTCTTTTTACAGCGAAGATAAGTGTAGTCAAGATGAATACTTTCTATTTATGAAAATCTAAATAAGCAATAAAATTATAACTCGCCTACCAATGTTTTAAAACAATATTATAATAAAAAATAACAAAGAATATATGTATATATATGATCAAGCTTAGGAATTACTGGTTCTAATTAAAACATATATTCCATTTACCTAGGAAGGCTAAATGCTATATTAATATATCCTATATAATATATGTTTTAAGTAGTTCTAAATTAATATAGCCCATATAAATAAAGTCTATAGGTCATATTTCATTACGTTAATTGCTTTGACTCAAGGTGTCCTTAACTCTGGTAAAAATTACCTTGTCATATGGAATATGTTATACCTAGCTATGGGGATCAAATTTTCCTATATAAAATCATAAATAATCTTATATACTCAACATATTATTTATTAAATAACATGTTTTTAAGTGTTCTAATTTTTCCATATGATGTAAATATATCTTCTCTGTCCCATTATGTAAAAGAAATTATGCAAAAAATAGTTTTCTAGTAAGAGCTTGTACTAACTATAACACATTGTTTAACAGTGTTGATATTTTTTATGAAACTATTTTAACGTTTTCTCGTTTTTTGAAAAATCTCATATAGTTATTACATTTAATATGTTTATTTTTCTTTGTTATATTTAAATTCATTTTGAATTGTAAAATGTTTAAATTCTGATAATTATAAGTATTTTTTATGTTCACTCCATGAAACTGTGCAAAATTGGAAACTTTGTTGGCTTATGTAATTATTTTTATATTTTTAATTGTTTCCCAATAAATAAATAGCTCTAAGTGATTTAACTAGAACATATGGATAAAGTTACAGAAAAAAGAAAGTTAATATATAAACAAATTTCATTTATATACTGAAGAAAAGCATAACCAACCAAATTTCGTGCCAAATTTAACTTTGTTTTTATAATAATATACTTAAAAAAAAACAGTTAAAATTTATGTCTCTACATTGAATATTTTTACGAAAATTGTTGCATATGTACTGTATTAATGTGGAATTTTATTTTACGACTTTTTCCAGATTTTCCTAAAATTTTTCTTAGATTTTTGCATGTTATATATTTATTTTGAAGATTGGTACACTTGAACTGGCAAAAATTATCTTAACTGATGCAAAACCATAATATATCAGCAAAACTATGAAAAATGTAGAAAAATATCACTTTTGTAAATATTATTGGAAGTAATGAACATATGGCATGGCTCCCCAGTACCAGCTTCTCCCTCTAGACCGCATTCAAAGGAGAGCGACTCGAATTGTCGATTGCGAAAAGATTTCTGATTGGCTCGACACCTTGGCACTGCGTAGAGATGTAGCCTCGCTATGCATTCTCTACCGCATATATCATGGGGAGTGCTCTGAAGAACTGTTCGGGCTGATCCCTGCCGCCTCTTTCCGTCATCGATCTATGCGACAACTCTACCACCCCCACCACCTTGACAGTTGGCAGAGTACTACTGTGCGTTTTCACAGAAATTTTCTGCCCCGCACCATAAAATTGTGGAATGAGTTGCCGCATGCGGTATTTCCGGACAGATACGACCTGCAGACCTTCAAGAAAAGAGCGTATTCCCATTTAAAAGGCCGGCAACGCATTTTGTAGCTCCTCTGGTGTTGCAAATGTCTATGGGCGGCAGTATTCACTTACCATCAGGTGATCTGTCAGCTCGTTTGCCACCTATATTATAAAAAAAAAAAAAAAAAAATTAAAATCTAAGCCACGTCGTGATGAACAAACTAAAATATATGAGAGAATAAACCTCAAATCGAAACTTATTTACCGTAATTCGGTACTTCCGATTCTTCGGTTCCGCCTTTTGGTACTAAATAAGCAAATAAATAAATCGAGATTCAAAAATCGTCACCAGTGTTATTAATATTGTGAGCATCATTGTAATATAAAAATAATATGTGTTACAAAGGCGTTAAGATTTACATGTTGAATATCATGCCTTGAAATGCCAGTAAAATTCAGATAAAAAATAACTTTGTAACTATGTTTATTATTAATATTGCATATATTTTTATATCTTCACGCTTTATCACTCATATTGCAGGGTTGGCAGAGAGAACTGCAGGAATATAAGGAAAAACCAAAGTATTCAGACACTGACACTGTTTTCCGCCTTTTTCGAGGCATTGGGTTTTGAGTGGCGGAACTCAACGCCGCACCTTGCTAGTTATCCGAGCGTATAAAATGAAAATGAAAATCCATCTTTCTTGAGTAGGAATCGAACCCACAAATATTTACATATAGACGTTACAACTCTGCGCCACGAAAGTCTATGAATATTGTATTTTATAGAATTTTTCTATATTTGAATATCTATTTCTATATTCTATAATAAAATAAAATATTTGTTGACTTAAAAAGAAACTAAAATTAACTTATCTGTGTACATACAAATGTAAGAGAAAAATGTTAAAAATCTCATTTCTTTTATTCCCAAATCGACTATAGAATAACTATGACTACAGTTCTCTTTTACGGTGGAGATACAATCTAATAAAAGACGATACGTACATATGTATGTATGAAAACGTAATTAAAAACCACAAAGCTGAAGCCCCTGCCTATATATATCAAGTGTACGTTAATCTACAAATCGTAGAGGCGTCTGTTATGTTTGGTATAAGTAATAGGATAGTGAAATTTTTTAAAATGTTTAAACGTAAATTTGTGCTTGGATTTAATTTGTGCAGGTGGGTGAAAATTGACTAAGCTGCCTAAAAACTGTGAATAAGGCACGAAACTCTTAGTAAATCAATTCAAATGTGGTAATAATCGAAACAAGAATGAAAAAATTATATATATATATATATATATATATATATATATATATATATATATATATATATATATATATATATATATATATATATATATATATATATATATATATATATATATATATATATATATATATATATATATATATATATATATATATATATATGTACCCATATTCAAAGAAGTATATATGTCAAATTCAAATTACATCATTATCAATAGCATAATCAAAGTTAATTAAATTATCATCTAGTTAAAGCTACTTGAAAATTCAAGTAAAACGCTTATTATTTTGACCAAACAATTCAAATTTCAAATACTCGTAGCATGAAAGCAAAACAGAACATATCATAACTACAAATTAAACAGAAACAGACACACATACATGTGTACCATACATATTAACATAAATGTAATATGTGTACCGTATTCCACGATTATTAGGCAAATGTTTGAGAACAGTGTATTGAGATAATCAAAATAAATCAATATGTTCATCCAATAGCATATCGATAGAAGCTAAGTATAAATCTAATTAAATAACATGAGAGTGCATCCTGTGAATTAATTTCTACAATTATATTTCAAATAGCAGAGTTTAACGCTGTTATTGTGTGTTGTGGGAGATATGTTATTTCATGCAGTAGTTGTAAATTTATTTTGTTACAGAGGGAATTTTTTTTCGGGCTATGACGCACTTTTTTTACGTTGTTTAATTACGTTGTTTTCCACTCAAAAAGACTAAATGAATAATATTTTTTAGATTTTGGAACAGGATTTCTTTTATTTGCTGTGCGGCGTTGAGTTCCGGCACTTAACATGCAATAAAGGTAAAAAGCGGAAACGGAGATCTTAATACTAGGTCCCATTATCCTACCCCACTATGTGCAGGATACAGAGTGAGGATCTAATCAAAAAAATTGTTTTGTATTGTACGATTTCATATTTACACTTTGTGCGCAAATGAGATGATTTCGAGGAAAATTATAATTCTCACATCTGAATGGATAAATGGGCATAGAGCCCATTGCCACCGCGCTTACTAAACATACAATGTTTCACTGAGCCACTATAAGGAAGAGTAGTATTTTCATAGTACAATTAAGATTTTTTTATACTGTAGTAAGTGTATTTTCTCACTTCTTTTTACTTATTAGATCGATCTGTACCAGAAATTTAAACATTTTCTTTAGTAGATATTTTTCAAAGAGATAGCTATGAATTTATGTTAATCGGGGCAGTGGAATGAACCCAGAAGTGTAGTTTTTAACTGACTTATGCCATTTGCTAGAATTACGTAGAATCTATGTCCAAATCCAATCGAAGCATATCTGTATAGTCTAAATGTGTTTTGAAGTTTTTCTTTAAAAATTAACTTTAACCACTTCTGTTTTCTATGTCTACTCGTATGTTTAATATTGTTCACCAACATCGTGGAAGATAGGTTAATGAACCAGGCGAAAGAGATATGTAGAGATCGTAGCATTGGCTATGTCTGTCTAGTTATTCGGTTAGATATAAAGCGAAGTTATATAAGCGAGTAATCTTACTTAGGAACCAAAAAAAACATTTACCAATATAATGAAAAAATGCAGGTGTCGGTTTTGTAAGTTTGTTTGTTTGTTTTTTTGTTTTGTCGGTTTTTTGCTATTGCAATTTGCTAAATCAGGTAAAGCATATATAGTGTTGACATTGAATTTTTTTTTCCCGCACATGGCAGGGTAGGCAGAGGGATCTGCAGGGACTGTGGGAACTTAGTGTTAAGACACTCCGTTGCTCAGTACCTGCTTTCTCCGTCCATTGAAATTGACAAATGAAAATAGCAACCACTGAGCAATGTTTAAGTTAAACTAAACTCAAACTACATTAAATCCGAATTTCAGTTTTTCATTTAAACTGAAAGTTAGTCGAAACAAAAGAAACAAAATATATAAGAGACTCAAATGAAACCAAACACTGACGCTGTGCGCTACAAATCCTTTAATCCTGGCTTTTTATTTTTAAATTCAATTAGACGTTTTCACTTAAGTTTGGAATAGAGACGCTTAATTGTAAGATCTGTGATGTAAGATCATGATCATTGTTGTGCATTTCTAATTATTCTTTACTTTGGTTGATGTATATAAAGTACAACTTCTGCTTTTATGTTTTTTTATTATTTTTATCATATTTTGAAAATTTTTGTCAAGTAAAATGACAGGAAAATTTATTACACAAAAATGAAAAAAGGGACACTGAGGTAAAAGGCGTTTGGCACTCCGTTATCTTCAGCTATAAAGCAGTATCCTACGGAGAGATAAATCGTGAAACTAAAAAAGTAACTGCGTGCAAACATCACGTAAAATATTAACTATATGTATACTATATTTTTATTTTTGTAAAATGTATTTTTGCAAAATAAATATTTAATTTTAATCAATAATTCTCCAAAATTGATATCCATATTTTTAAAAAAATGTAGAACATTTTTAATCTTGAGAACAAAAACAGTTTAAATAATAACTCTCTCTACACGTGGGTTATCTTGTGAGCTTAAAGGCATATTTTATATCCAGCGTTCCGCAAACAATATTTATATATGTAATTAAATATCAAAATTAAACAAAACTTAATAAAACTTGAAAGCTCTAAATAATCGGCTATATAAAATAAAAAACCATTACTGACAGAACGAATTTACTTCAAGTACTTATAAGAAAATCCCAGCTTAAGCTAAACCGTCCTACATTTATACGGAAATGTGTATTTCTTCGGGCATGCGATCATTGCTGTCGTACAATTCTGTAATATATACGCCGAATGTAATATTCTTTTAGAACTTTTTTACTTTAATTATAAATCGTGCGTGGCTGTAGTGAGAGTCAGACCAAAAATCGTTCCATAATTTTTTAATATGTGGAATTAGAGGGGTTAGGCCCTTCCTTAGGAATACGAGAGATTGTTCAGTGGTCTGTAATTATATGAGATATTAATAAACTTTATAAATAATAATAAACTTTATTACATTTAAACAAAACTTTTGGTACAATTTCGTCTATTGTTAATAGGCTAATAATTTGAGATATTAATATTTGAGATATTAATATGTGATTATTTTTGAACTACAAGCGATATATCTTATATGCAATTGTGACATAACTTTTCATAAATATATTATATATTTTTAAATTGTATATTTTATATAATTGTGTTTGTTTGTGTGTGTGTGTGTGGGCATGTATTTTAAAAATGTACTTACCATATAAACACAAATAATCATACAATATAAAATAAGTATACTTTACTATAGGTATTTTTGACTCAATAAGTATTATTATATTACAATATAGCTTGCGGCGACCAGTTAAATTAAAGAAAAATAAAAATAAAACTCACTTTACTTCGATACGGTAATGTATCGTTTCGTGAAAGTTGGAGGAAAAAGTTTCCGCAACTCTATCGTTAATCAATATCTTATTCTAGTCTCGACTGTTTGCAATGAATGAAAATATACTAAAAGTTAAAAAATATGAATAAATTAGCTTCACGCTTTATTCCACTCGTACTAAAATATGAAGCGAAAACCTCAAGAACTTTTTGAAATTTTTCATATTAAAAATGCATTCAACAAGACAAAACGCAGTATTAATAACCACTTTATACAACACTCTGAAAATGGAGCGGAGAGTAGTAGACGTAATTTAAAGTACCGATCAAAGCGAAAGATGAAATCTAATTTATTCAGATTTTAATTTTACCCTACTATAATAGGTATATAGAATGAAGCTTTTTTTTAAAAAAAAAGCGTACAAAAATTTGCAAAGTTGTTAGATTTCAATGTGTACTTTTTAAATTTCTTTTAAAATTAAAATTTTATACATAATTTATATAATTTTATATACACAAACATTAATATTAACATTTTATGCGACTTAATTTTTGTCTATAGGAAATAAGTAAGCTTTGTGTATAACAAACCTAGGACACACTTGAAATACCAGTGTATTACATCATGATATGAAATTCTTTCTCCATTAATGAAATAAACAATATAAAGATAGCATTATAACTATTATTTTCTAAGTTAGTATCAAATTAATATCGACATGAGTTTGTTTCCATTCTAGCTTGAAAATTTCCAAGGATAATTTTTAAAACAATAATTTTAAAATACAATTAGGACGAAAAGGTTGTGAAGAGGACTGTCGTGATGCTAAGGCGCAGCGTCTGCCTCTAAACGTGACGGTTTGTAGGTTCGATTCCCACTAGGGGAAGATGGATTGTTTTATTTCTATTTTATTAGCTCTGGCAACCGGGCAAGCTCGGCGTTGAATTCCGCTACTCAACAAGCAATTCTTTGAATGATAGAAAATAAGGAACAAAGTGTCTAAACACTAGGTTTTCACGGTGACGGTTCCCTCTTCTTACCCTGCGATAAAGCATGTAACTCACTTCTAAAATAGGTTAAAATAGCGTAAACTTAAAAAAACCTTTTATTTCACAACCAAAATTATCTGTTAAAAGCAAAAATTATGAAAGAAAACTTCTTTTCACCACAACTACTCAGTTTCATCATTCGCACTAGAAAACCTTACTACGGGTTGGTGATATAAGACAAAAAGATCGCTTTACGTTAATCTTGTTAAACAACGTGGTTTGTCTTTTAAAATTGCCACAGGTACTCGTATATGCGGTACGAAATGTGCGCTTTGAGCTCCAACTAAGCGCAAGGCGCCTTAGAATTAAATTTCGCTGGGATGTCGGCACGCGGCACACGAAATATGGCGTCGGAGTTCTAGATAGATCCGGAATTTACTGGATACAACCGGTTCAGACTTACTTGTACGCACTCGGGTTTTTAATTTACCGGTCGCTTTTGTTTTATTATACTTTTTGGACGGTATGTTTTTAAATATCTATATTACTTTTTCTGTTATGTCATGTATTTGTTAAATAAGCTTTTAGCGTATATAAAATAAAAATAATAAAAAATAACATAATGTTACTCTGTATATTTAAAAAATATAATGTATTTAAAATATAAAATTATATAAAATATTATTTTAAAATGCAATAATTAAATCTTATTTATATATAAAATTATATACGTTTTAAAATTACATTAACATTAAGCATGAGCTTGATAATAAAAGATTTTTATTTTATTTATTTTTTTTTTTATTATTTCAAAATAGTTAGCTCTACAGACACTTGATCCGTACCCTTTTTTAACTTACACTATATGTTCTTATTACAAATATTGATTATATTAATACATAGAATTAATATTTATCGTAATGAACATCTATTATAATCTTTACATTTTTTTTATATTTAATATTACTTAGAACTAAGGCTATGGCTGATAAGCGAATTACACAAGTTTATATGTTTTATCCTTGGTTAAATAAAATTAAATTTTATAATAAATTAAGGTCACTTGATAGTGTTACACAATAATGACAAAAAAAAAAAAAGCTTTGATGCTACTTATATATTAGGGCATGTCCGCTATAATTGAAGCTGTGACCGCTGCGTTCATGTCTTTCATGGCCATCTTCAAGTTGTACTCCACAATGCTTTTAGTTGTTGCGCCCATCGCATTACGAATTAGTCTCATGACTGCATCGTCTTTTCCCTCGCTATAGTAGGTGCAACTGTTGGTGTGTCGCGATATTGCTACGACCGCATGCGAGACACTATCATGTAGCTGCAGCTTTTATTTTTATAACATATGTCCATTCTTGACCTTTTTCACAAGTCATTTTATTCTTTAAATAAAAAGTTCTAAAACCCCATATGAATCAATCACTAAACACGATGCGAGTGAACCTCTAAACTTTAACATTCAAATTTACCAATTTGTACATTTCATTTTAATTTCCAAATTCCACTCTCCAATCACCATTTTCACCAGGTTTCAGTATTTTTTGTTTAGAGCTCTAACTATTATCAAATTTATCACAATTGAACATAAATATATGATGTTTGAATGTCATTCTTGTAACCATAACGGGACTTAAGACTTTAAAATTCATAGGTTATGCCATAAATGATGCAGCAACATAGGGTCTGACTGTAAACGCAACAGTAGTGTGTTCGATTCCCACTCCGGGAGAATAAATTATTTTCATTTGTCTCTTCCTGGTAATAAGATAAAGTGTGACGTTAAGTTAAGAAAGTTAGACTACGAGGAATAAACGCAATAAGCGGAGAAAAGAGCACCTTAACACTAGGTTTCCTCTGCCTACTCTGCTATGTACAGGATATAGTATGATTTTTTTTTAAAAAAAAGATGAAATATACAGATATAAAATTCTAATTAAATTTACCAAACCAGCTAACACTGATTTAAGTAACAATATCAAATTCGTACTTTATTCTCGTTAATTTGTAAGATAGTGTACACTGTATGTTAATTATTCGCCTAAGATTTGCTTACAAGGAAGATTTCTTACTTAAGTTACAAGCAGCTTTACATTATGCCAAAAACCATAACTTCTAAATATAGTAATATACTAATAGAGAGTGAATCGAGAATTCATTTTCAATTTTTCACTTTTTCATGTAAAAGGTGAAAATAAAAAAAGAAGTAAAAGAAAAGGAAAAATATCCATATTTATATATATATATATATATATATATATATATATATATATATATATATATATATATATATATATATATATATATATATATATATATATATATATATATATATATATATATATATATATATATATATATATATATATATATATATATATATATATATATATATATATATCCTTAAATATTACCGACTAGTATTTTTTTTATAAAACTTTCCAATGCATTTGGTACAATCTTTAACTGTAAGCTGGTCTCTTTAAAAGTAAGTTCCTTTGAGCTTAAACTTAGCTTACCAGCGAGCTTTTGATCGTAAAACGTCGTTTGTGCAAGGCTTCACAGTAACGATCAGAATATAATAATTCCTCTACACTGGTGTAGTTTTATTGAGTGAGTATACTGCATCGTAAATTTATATTTTGTTACTTAAAATAAATCTTTACTGGGAAACGCTATAAAGGAAAAAGGATAGGTTGTTTTTTAGGTTTAACTAGAAGCTATGGCTTTTGATAGGTTGAGTTAATTTTAAAATTTAATAATGATTAAAAAATTAATATTTTATTGTATTCATTATATTTATATAAATTTATTCTAAATATCTTTATTTTACTTACGATTAAAAATACAAAATGAAGTGTCTCAACTCTATTTTTTTCCTATCATAGTGCACATAGTTAAAAGACAAAACTGCACAAACACAAACTGCACACATATTTTAACATAAGATGTAGCTAAAAACATAACTGAATCAAATATTTTATACATTAGCCCCAACATTATAAAAGAGATTCGTAACAAATTGAATAGCAGAGATCCGTTTAATTTAACGTCGGAATACTAAATTGCCTTCTTGTTTAGACGTGAGCCATTCATTTATGTGTTTTCCGTCGAGCCTCGTGGTGCGGTTTGTATTAAGTTAAGGAGATTAATTTAGATACGACATTTTACGTTGGACGCTCTGTTTCTAACAAAGTACTTTAGCGGTCATTTTGTACTGTTTAATGTTCATCATTGAATGTATTGAGGTGGTGTTTTATTAATGAAAGTTAAACTATTTTTGGGGTTTCTTTCGTTGTAATTTTAAAATTCAATGGATAATTTTGTAATTTGCTTGTTAGTCAATCTATCCATTTATTAAGAATTATTTGAAAATCGTGTGGAGTTAATAAAAAATCTACATCTATAGGGCATTTAATCACAGAAAAAATAAAGCTTTAAGTTAACAAATCAAATTAAATGAAAATATAGAGGCGTGTATAATTAATTACTATAATAATAATATTATAGTCGAGACCGTATAATAAAGTTACCGATGACTAAAAATTTATTGAAGAAGTATGAAAAAAATATTAAGAAAATGAAAATTTATAGGTGTATGTATATATCACACAAAATATCATTGCATAAGTGCATAAGATGATGAAATATATATATATATATATATATATATATATATATATATATATATATATATATATATATATATATATATATATATATATATATATATATATATATATATATATATATATATATATATATATATATATATATATATATATATATATATATATATATATATATATATATATATATATATATATATATATATATATATATATATATATACCCCCAGACAGTGAGTACGATTCGCAATAGTCTAATATGACAAAGCCAAATCACTTTCAAAATACAATAAAATCTTTTTACAGCTTTACGCTTTATCCCGCTTTAAGCAGGATAGGCTGAGGGAACCGCAACGCGATCGTGAACCGCAACAAGAGATAACCATGAGTTAATACACTCCGTTCCGTGCTTTCCGCCTTTTCGAGGCATTGCGTGTTAAGTGGAGAAACTCAACGCCGCGCTTTGCCTAGTTTGCCAGAGCGAAGAAAATGGAAATAGAAAAATCCATCTTCCCCGAGTGGGAATCGAACCCACAAACCGTCACGTTTACAAGCCACTGCACCACGATGGTCTACAAATAAAATCATAAGAATTATTAGACCAAAAACTAGCTGAACTAAATTACACTAGTACTATATAAGTCTACAAAAGGCCTCTGACAGCTGGAATGTTAAAACCGAAAACACCTGTCACAGAAATAATAAAATTATAACATTAAAATTTAAATCAAAGCCACCTTAACCCGTTCTTCTTAATGAATGTCGAATTCACAGGAGCGTACAGAGTCTAACATTATATCTGGACCTGTCTTTGTGCAGATTATAAGACCCTGAGGGGTAAGAAAATCTAATTTGGCTATAACTTAATTTGTTGCTCGTTTGGGTGAAGGAAAGGAGTTAGAGAGCCGATGGCTACGGATTTAACTGTATCTTTGTGTTTGTTTATGTTCTTTTATATAACAACTATTTATACGATGACGTGCTATATGATAATTTTGACTTAATAAGTTTTTGAAGTTATTATATGAAAATTAATATCACAGTTTTTACTCACATTTTATGATTATAAAAGCTGTAACATTTGATTTTTTTAAACTCATTGGGGACGGAAAAAAGCAGTGACTAAATCAACGGAGTGTCTTAACACTAGGTTTGTATGGTTTCTGCAGTTCCCTCTGTCTACCTTGCCATGTGCGGGATAAAGCGTGAAGCTTAAAAAAAAACTCATTGCAATCAATAGACCAAATTCTTTCTATATAGCGAATGGTTTGAAATAAGTTTTTTTTTTTTTTAAATATGTAAAGCGAGTTATTTATACATAGTTCAGAATATATTACAATTTTCAAAAGCAAAGAAAATATTGTTTTGCAGCTTTTACCTGCAATACCTTTTTATAGCAGAATAGTGACAGTGTTTGTAATTGTAATGGTAATGGCTGTAAATTCAATGTCCACGAAAAGAAATCGACTTATTTCCGTTTATTTATTCTCAATATAAAACAAGTCAATGCCACTCAACGCGTAATATCTCAATTTTATTTATTATTTAGTTATACGGTGAATCAACAACTGCATACAAATATAATAACAGCATAGAGCCACTTACAAATTCACAGGAATAGGAGGTTATGTAGGTAAAAGCTAAGACAAAAATAGATATAATAAAACAAAATTAGAGTAAAGAAATTAAAAATGATAATTTATATATAGATCTTGAATTAGTTACCAATAAAATATTTAATCAAAAATATAATAGGTAACATTATATTTTAACTATTTTCTGTAAGTATTACTTAACTGTAAGTATTACATATCAATTTGAATGAGAGTTACGTTCAAGAATCACCTGTGAACAAAAATATTAAAATTAATTTCTTAATATTTAAGTAAATTAATAACATTTGTCATCTTGCCATAAATAAAATGATTACTAATTTTATCATTGGTTTCTGATAGTAACATACAAAATTATATAACACTCAAAAATGAGTGGTAAAGCGAGTAGGGATGGCTGGATTGGCCTTTAAAATAAAAACAAGAAAAACACAAGGTCACTTAGGTTTATGAAGAGTTTAATTTAGTAAAGGACCGTCGTGGGGTAGAGGCGCAACGTCTGCCTGTAACGCGACAGTTTTTGAGTTCGATCCCCAGTCGGGGAAGATGGATTTTTCTAATTCCATTTTCTTCGCTCTGGTAAATTAGGCGGCGTTGAGTTACACCACTCAACAGGCAATGCCTCGAAAAAGGCGAAAAGCGGAGATGGAGAAGCAGGAACTAAGCAACGGAGTGTCTTAACACTAGGTTCCCACGGTCCCTGCAGTTCCCACTGCCTACCCTGTCATGTGCGGGATTAAGCGTGAAACTAAAAAAAAAGAGTTTAATGTGCAATCAGTGCATAAGGCAAAAGTAATAATTTCAAACCTTACTAAGAGGTAAAAGTGGTAATCTAAAGCCCTGATATATTTACCGTTATTCCTTTTTAAGTAAAATTTTTTATATTTTTACCACACGTTTTATAAACATTAAATAAAACATTATAATATATTCCAAACTTTCTAACGTTATGCAATTTGTAGGTGTTCAGCTTGAAGCGTAACACAGGTGCATCTTCAAATATGTGTCTAGTTTATTTGAGGTTATCCACTTTCTTACCGATAAGGGGTAAATTTTAAAATTTAAGTTTTTTTTGAAACAGCAGCTTACAATATACCTAAATTTTGCAATTTTTCTTCTTCTTCTCTTTATATATGAAGTGACGTTTGTAAAGTGATCACAATAGGCGAAGGGAAACCTGATTGAGTTTGTTGTAGGCTCATCTCACTAGGCCGCGCTTGAAATCCTCGTAACTTTAGTTTTAAGTCGTGGAGTGTGTAGTTTTCAGAGGGACTTAATTCGACATTTATTATCGAAGTGGGCTTCTCTGACACTCCTCCGTTCGCTCTATCTGACGTACACATATGATCATCTTATTGATTTTAAGTGGAAAAGTTATAAATAAATAAATATGGCGTCTCCAATGTGCCAATTAAGAACAATGCTTAAAAGAGATCCATATTGTAATTCCTTTTTATATTACTAAATTATACTGTAATTGTGTTACGTTCCCACACTACCCTGGGATCGCTTAGTCAGACTTCACATAACTTGTTCAGTATATTGCATCAGACCCGGGAATTATAACGTTATGTTATTTAAAACGTAGTTATTTTTCACCTATTCTGTTAATTAATGTTACTTATGATTTTAAATATAAATTCACTCTTGTTTCTAACGTGTGAAATACTCACTATTTTAATTATAAGTTAGATTGTAATATTTTTATAAGAATATAGATTTTGTTTTTTTTGGATCTTTTCGGCCACCGTACATAATTATTGATTGCATTATTTTATTGATATTTGTATTATTATAGCATATATTTAAATTTTAAAGTTGCTATAATTAGTTATATATTTTATCATGCAACTATATTTAGAAAATATAAAAAAAATAATATTTAAAATAGTTTAATTATCAATATTAAATTATTGGAATGGATTGTACCGGATGTAGTCGGCTGTGTGAGGTTATAAGTAAACAAGTATAAATGTTTGGTCGATCATTTTTGTGATGTGATGAATCGTGTTGTAGCTATATCAGATTCTAAAAAAATATGATTTTTATTTTTTATTCATCGTCATCGTTACAACTTCTGATTGTAACTGCCGTACTTTGTAAAGTTAAAATCTTCTCTAAGTTCAAGAACATAAAGGTAACCAAAAAATCTAAATGCGGGGTCCAGTTATGTCTCATAATATACACAGAATTAAATTTCAAAAAAGATATACTAATTTTTGTTCCAACATTTGTCCATTACTCGTCTATTCTGTACTCGTCTAGTCCAAGAATTCTCTGATTCTATCTAAAAACTGACTAACTGAAACTTACACAAATTATAAGCTAAATAAACGTTTCCCTTTCAACGTTAAATTTTGTATAAATTTGAATAAAGTGTGCGTTTTCTCATAATTCTATCACGATCTTCGTCATATCTTACAATTCAAATTGCCTTCTACGCATACCTAATTGTCTGAAGGAATGTTTCTTGGGATTCCTTCTCTATGGAAATCTATCCGATATTATTAAGTTTACAAATAAAATTTATAATTTTGGTATCTTTAGAATGTTATTTTAGTAATTATTATTAATAATAGTTGAGATATATCTATGTAAAAATATATACATATTGTTTAGCGTAAAATATGAAACCGGATCCATCTGGGCGTGTAAATACGATGGTTGCTGTTTTCAATTCCTATTCGGAAAAATGTATGATAACATTTTTTGAATTTGTCTTAAGGCTGTAGAAAAAATAATCTTTTTTGTGTGAAATATTTCCTAAATATGTGGAAAATAAAAAAAAAACTTTTACACTAACTGTGACTAGGATACTGGTTATTAAAGAAACGTAATATACCAAAAGGCCAAAATCACGTTAAAAAAATACCAAAATTCTTTTAAATATACGATAAAAAGCATTTACAAATCACAATCAATGACTACCTACCTACTAAAGCCATTTCTTTATGTGATGATGGAGAAACTTTGAAGAGTCTCAACGTTAGATATTAGTTTAGTGAAAGCCAAAATAAACTACTTGACAACTCCGGCGAAGTTTTATCAAATTTATTCCGACTATTAGAGCGAGGGAACATTGCTTGGTGTTCTTTGTAAGAAAAAACTTTCTTTATATCACTCCACTCTCTTAGAGCACAATGCGGTGAAGCCATAATGAAAACCAGTTTGAAGTACACTATGTTTCGCTTTTAACTGTTAAGAAGTTTTCGTTTTGCTATCTGTTTTCTTTGTTATAATGTATACATTAGTGTTCAGGGAGTTGTGGCGCAGCGGTTCTTCGTCAAATATAAATAATGGGTGTTATTGGGTTCGATTCCTGATTGAGAGAATAGTTTATTTTATTTTATGGTAAAAATAAGCCATTTTGCTTAATGTACAGCATTTTTTCAAATATTTTAAATATGAAGCCGCTGTTGCGCAGCCGCAACGTGTGATTGTAAACACGATAATTGTATTTGATTTAAGCTCACGGAAAAATAATATATTTAATTTTTTACTCTAATAACAAGACATAACGTTGAATTATACCTATCAGTATGAAACGTCTCAAAAATTGCTTTAAAATTTTTGATAATACTGTTACATTACGAGAAAAGAGTTTAAATATTTATTGATTTAAAGCTTATGTGTTAACTGTGTTAATTTTGAGAAATAAACAGTGATTAATTAGAACATTAATATTTGTAGCGTTTTAGAATTATATACGATTTCGATACGATTGTTTGAAGTTTGGTCAATAGAAACTAACAACGCGTATCGTCCTGTTGGCCTTATACAGCAAGTTGTTAAAAAATAGATATAAGCATCCCCTCATAGCGAAATTAGAAGCTCATTAGATTTGAATTTAGTTTCTCCGCGCTCATGAAATGTAAATATTAATACTGTATAAGAGTTAAACCGAAGGTCACAACACGTTATTTATACTAATATTATAAAGAGGTAAACTTTGTTTGGTTATAATGAATAGGCTCAAAAACTATTGGACCGATTTCAAAAATTTTTTCACCATTTTTAAATTACATTAGCCACGAGTAACATGTGCTATATTTTGGAAAAAATAGGGTTCTGTGAAATATTTGAGTTTTTCGGGAAGAAGCTGTAAAAATCAAACAGGAAAAGTTACTTATTTTGCGTACGCTGCCTAAAGTATAAAAGATAGACTGTTTAAAATGTTTTAATTAATTGTAGATCTTATAAATATCTATAAAAAAGTCTTTGACACACTATACCTGTCTTTGTCGAGTGAGGTACAACAACCATTAATTTATTTAAAAATTTAGATTTTTTTATTAATCCTTATTAAAATAAATTATTTCATCACTAAATATAATTTATTTACATGATATTTGGTCTTTGAACGATTAAAATTGGACTCTTTGTTTTGAAGTTATGGTAAAAATAAAATATTACGATTTCTACTGAACCACCACCACCAATCGACAGAAAGACAGTCTGTGCAGCCTGCAGATGATGACTGTCGTCGTTGATGTTAGTGTCGATGTCTTTGAATTGACCTAGGAATCATTTTGCTGATCGTGTTTTTCTTGGGTAGGCATCTTAAGTAAGATGTAGTAGACGTATATATATATATATATATATATATATATATATATATATATATATAATATTGAAATCTTAAGTAAGATGTAGTAGACGTGTATTTATATATATATATATATATATATATATATATATATATATATATATATATATATATATATATATATATATATATATATATATATATATATATATATATATATATATATATATATATATATATATATATATATATATATAAATACACGTCTACTACATCTTACTTAAGATTTCAATTTTTCAATTTATAATCCAAAGGTCCGTCTTGAAGACGAATACTGTATTCAATGTTGTCAAAGAAATACGGAAACGTCTTACAGTTATCTTTCTATGCATAAGTCCTTGGCTTTATATGCAACAAAAGACAACTTTCATGTACATAATATGTGATACTGATTTGTGAAATCAAATTTGAAGTCAAAATATATTTTAGGTTAGATATGGTTTAAACGAAATTCAAGTTCGAAACAAAAATTAAATAAAATTTTATGTATCTTTGTCTTCTTTTTTATTTACTTTCTTTTATTCATGCATGTTAATGGTTTAAATTTAAATTCCAAATAATTTGATTCAAAATAGAAATGATGATGATTTATTTTTAGAACGTCTAATTTATTACTATTTAAAACAATAAAATATTTTTTTTATAATATTTTTTAATATGTAGCGGAACAACATTTAAGACTATAAGCGACAATTGTAGGTACGATCTCCGATTGGGGAGAATAGAGCGCGGCATTAGGTTACGTTCCTCATCCCGCCATGTCATGAAAATTACAGAAAGTGGGGAGGGAAGTAAGACCTCTCTGTATTCTCTGCTATATCTAGAATAAAAAAATTACCCTGTTAAAACTTATTATTGTGTCGAAAGCCATAATATTTTAAATAAATACAATTAATATCAAATTTTAAGTGTAGTTTGGCTTCACGATTCATCCCCGCATTTAGTAGATAAAGAGACCCCAGCAAGAAGACACTTTGCTTTCGGCTTTACACCAGTATCCAAGACCACTGCAACGAGATACCTTTGCTATCTTCATATATATTTCAATTTATCAAAGCAACAGATTTAGACGACTAAAGACTTTAGATATTTTAACTTTAATGACAAATATTTATTACGTATTTAGAAATTTTCCACTCAAGTTTATTT
Organism: Dione vanillae; assembly: GCA_037178615.1. Lineage (NCBI taxonomy): Eukaryota > Metazoa > Arthropoda > Insecta > Lepidoptera > Nymphalidae > Dione > Dione vanillae. Next base: position 87,540 of record JAZFAU010000066.1, on the reverse strand, counting down.
TCAATATTAAGAAAATTTCAAGATGTATTTACTTTGAAACTTTATCGTTTAAGGTTATCTTCAAGCTATCTTTCAAAGCATAGACTCAGACGTTCGAGGAATTAAGAGGCTTAATATTATTTTTTCTTTTTACACTTATGACAATATTATGGTTAGTTTTGAATTAACAACCATTTCGTTTAATAATATTCAGTTATAATGATATAGCATCAAGGCACTAAATTCGCTAATAGTTTTGTAGCTACACTCACTACGAGCTTTGTCTTTAAAGAGCGGGGAAATTAAAATGATTTGTATCGTTATATGTATACAAGTTCTCGTTAGCCTCAACATCCTCAAATATTATGCAAGAATTGTAAGAGTAGGTGGGCACTGAATTTTGGATATACTCGTTGTGAGATTAAAGGTGAATCAAAATGTATAAATATTTAAGTGTTCATTTAAATACATACATAAGACTTTTAAAAACATTGAGTGAATTAATAGTCAAAGATTGTATTACTGAGATATTTGAAGCAAGTGTTGGTTGTTGTACTAGAAGACAATAGCGAAAGATACTGGAGAAAGCTCAGGTAAAAAGCCCGACGATCTATCCTTTCCAGAATGAATGAGGTTAGCAGTGTAAAATGTGAAAGAGTTGTAGTATTTAACATTACGTTCTCCCTAGCTAACTTAGTAGAGATTAAGTCTTTTTTTTTTTAACTTCACGCTTTATCCCGCACATGGCAGGGTAGGCAGAGCGAACTGCAGGTACCATACGAACCTAGTGTTAAGACACTCCGTTGCTTTAGCCCCTGCTTTCTCCGTCCCTACATTCCGCCGTTTTTTCATTGCGTGTTGAGTGGCGGAATTCAACGCCGCACTTTGCCTACTTTCCAGAGCGAAGAAAATGAAAATAGAAAAATCTATCTTCCCCGAGTGTAGTGGATGAAGCTTAAAGCTATGTATACATGTATATATTTATTTGTCTCAAAGTAAGTCTGGAAACTACCTCAAATTAATTCTCCGAATGAAAAAAAAAATAAATTTCAAGATAACATTGAAAACAAAGATTTAAGAGACAGAGAGAGAAATTATAGAACCCACTATTTCACTTATTCCTATAGGCAGTTAATCACTAACATTGCCTTACATTGTTGAACTGGATAGCAAAACCGTACATACCACGAGGCTACGGGGCACAAACCGCACAGTGTCAAAATGAAAACACTAACCCTTTGTAACATCAAACTCGATTTGAGCTTTTTCAAAGTTAGATAGTAAATTTGTCGTGTTTACACTTTATTATGAGTAAAAGCTTAGCTATTTTAAATAGTAAGACTTGTTTCAAGTTGTTTAGATTGTTAGATAGAAAATTTTCAAAAGTGTCATATTAAGAGTACTAAAAAACTATGATGATTTTGATGTCAAGTATTTTTGTTAGTAATAAAATAAATAGCACAGTCAGTGGTGGTAAACTATTTTAATAAGGAAAATGTATTGTATTGTGTGTAGCAGTTGATATATTTAATTGATATTTATAGTAAATAAATGCTGTTGTATGTCTGATTGGATAAGACAAAGCGCGGTGTTTAGTTACGTCATATACAAAACATTTTAAATATCTAAAATCCATTATTTGCATAAATTTTTATATATAAAAAATTGAATATAGTAACCGTTCGTGAGCTCTCACCATTATGTCACTACTTCTTCATCAAGCTATGTAGAAATAACAGACTTAATTTTAATTAGGTAAACATATATTAATGCAAAGAAAATTCACTTGCTGGCAAAGCGCGGTGCTAAGTTCCTCTACTCAACACGCAATGCCTCGAAAAAGCGAAAAGCAAAGACTCAACAACGGATTGTCTTAACACTAGGTTCCTATGGTTCCTGTAGTTACCTCTACTTACCCTGCCTATGTGTGGGAAAAAGCGTGAAGCTGAAAAAACTACTTAATACGTTTATTAAATATTTTTATGATTCTTAAAGTTTTAGTTTATTTACTAATATTCTTAATCTATATTCTTCTCAAACAACTTCAGATTAAATCTAAGATCGATGTTTTTTTATTTTTTCATAATTTCTATGAATTCCGATACCTCTTACAAGTATAGCTAAAGGCGACCTTCACAATACTCGTATATTTTAAGTAACAATGCCAACTATAGAAAATCCTGTTTCTTTCTTATAAGGTTATATGTACGTGAAGACGTGACTTCAGGCTTTGTGTTTTGTATCCGTCGAGTTATATGCATTGTACATATAAAAGAAATGCTTTATATGTTTATTATATTCAAATATTTTATATGAATTAAAGATTTCCTTAACTTTTTTACATTCCACGTCGCACAGTAAACGCGACAGTAAGTGGGTTCAATTCCCACTCGGGGAGGGTAGATTATTTCATTCGTATTTTCTATCCTCTGGCTTCTACAACACGCAATTTCTGGAACTGCCAGGAACACAGTGTCTTACAGAACTACACTGCTATACGTGGGATAGAGCGTGAAGAAAAAAATAATGACGTGACTTAACGAAACCGTATACTCCTTCCGTCGCTCGCTGTGATAAACTTATGGAAGGGCAAGCTTTGGAATAAGCTTTTATATATATATATATATATATATATATATATATATATATATATATATATATATATATATATATATATATATATATATATATATATATATATATGTATATATATATATATGTATATATATATATATATATATATATATATATATATATATATTTATATATATATATATATATATATATATATATATATATATATATATATATATATATATATATATATATATATATATATATATATATATATATATATATATATATATATATATATATATATATATATATATATATATATATATATATATATATATATATATATATATATATATATATACGGAGTAAAATTACTTGTCATAAATTAAAAGAATTTTAAAATTTTACTCTACATGTTATTAATGAACAGCAAGATTTTAAAATTAATTTCAAAACCTGTTTTTGTAAAAGATTTTTAATTTTGTATAACACACTTCGTATAACATTATATATTAGCCACCTATCCTTTTTGCATACCTGCCGGCGATTGACATTATAATTTTGTATTAAAGAATATTTAAAATCTGCAAGTTTATGACTTAAGCTATTATTAACGGTAAAATATTTTTTTAAATCATGTACCGCTTAAATCGTGACGTTGAGTTCCGCTAGTCTACATGTAATATGGAGAAAAGCGTACTAAAACTAAAACTTTAAGTTCTTTGAGAACCTATCAGGCAACATAACTTTGCTACGAAAATATTCTTAAAGTTACAGAATATTTTTTTTAGCTTCACGCTTTATCCCGCACATGGCAGTGTAAGCAGAGAAAACTGCAGGGAGCGTGGGAACTAAGTGTTAAGACACTCCGTTGCTTAGTCCTTGCTTTCTCCGTCCCCGCGAAGTTCTCTTATGTGTATAATCATTTCCTAATACAAACAAATAACAGTAAAGCCACATATGTTAAGAAAAATCTAAATCATCGTATATGTAAGCGATGCTGACAATAAATACTTAACAGAATTTGATAGGTATTGGGCGCTCTGCCAGAGTATAGGTTATGAATTATTATTGCTCTACAAGCTCCAATGTTAAGGGGATATTTAGAATAAAGCTTCTGTGTATATACACTGCTGGTTCACTAAATTTAGAATATTTTGGTTTTATTCTTATAGATTTATAAAAAATTCAACGTAAAATTAAAAAAAAGTAAAGCAATTCATAAAAAACCCTCTTTTTAAAAAAGTAAATTTCGCTAGAACGCTTGATAAGTGTCCTAGAGCCGCAAGTTACAGTTCTGATAAGTTTAAAATTTTCGAAAAAATTATTACAAATGTCACTAAAATGCCTATAAACAAAAGTTTTCTGTAGTGGTCCTTTATATTATTATTTTATGTTTATTAAAAAAGTATATTTACAATGCAATTCCCCCCTTTATATATAGTATATAAAAATATTCTGTATTCCGTAGTGGCAGAACACAACGCCGTGCTTTCTTGTTACCAGAGCGAAGAAATGAATATGATTCATTTGTCCGAGCAAGAATTATAACATTAATATATAAGGCGGAGTTCAACATTCCTTTAAAATATACAGTGAAAAGTCACTGATTAATTATATATTAAAATATTAAATTGAAGAAATTAAAACTGCAGCTCTGCAGAATTAAGATAACTGGAACAAAGTTGAGGTTCTAAGAATTAACATTTCTCGAGATCCTTTCAATATTATAAAGGAAGTACTAGAATTTTTATAACTTTCTGAAGTCAATAGATATAAAAATTATAAACTTATATAATATTTTATGCTTTGTGTTTTTGTTTTACTTTATTAATTTATCTTTTTATACAATATTGTCCATTTCAGTTTAAAAGAGAAATCGTGTAATATAAAAAATATAAGATATTAAGTGTAGTGTGTACAGGCAGACTGTAAATATGACAGTTTGTGGGTTCGATTCCCGCCACTCAACACGCCACGTATAGTAAACGGCGGAAAGCAGAGAGCGGAGTATTTCAACACTACCTTCCTACGGTTCCTGTGGTACCCTGCTACGTGCAGGATAAATCGTGAAACTACACAAATAAAGAAAAATTTGTACTCTTGCACTTTATGTGCATTTAGCACAATCTGAAATGATATTAAAATTATATACCGATTTCTCCAAAATAAAAGATACATATACGTAAAACATATCGATCATAATAAGCCCCTTATCTATATCATAGATTTCAATTTATAAGAAATTCCTCGACGATATTAGTCGATTAATATTTCCTTTCAAGGATGTTACATTAGCTAAAAAGAGAATTGTGCTCCTTTGTCCGGTTTCGACAATGTCCCTTGAATCGTTCGTACAAATATTAAAAGCTTTTTATAACAATCTTGTAGTAATAAATATGTATATGGCGTATTGAATATCTTGAAAAATAACAGTGTATTTGTAACTTTATACAGAAAGGCTACTTATTTATTTATTATTAAAATTTTTTCTCATTACCATATTATAAAAAAGTGAACATACCATCATATACTCGTATATATTTTTTAAGCTTTATCCAGCACATAGCAGGGTAGACGGAGGGAACTGCAGTGACCATGGAAACCTAGTGATAAGACACTCCGAATTCCTAGCTTTCCGTCTTTTCTTTTGTCAAAAACAATTATTAAAATAATATAACAAAAAAAAAATAATGACATGGTTATTTAATATTAGTAATTTTTAAGTTATGATGTGTGTACACTACTTATAATAATCAAGGTAACTGAACCTTTTTAAGGCAGATTTTAAAACGTTTTCAAAAGGCACATGTAATAAAGTGTAGCGAATGAATTGTTTCCTAGCTCTTAGCGCTATATTGTGATCGTTCAATGCTTGCAACCTACATTTCACATAAAAAGTGCTCGGCAATTTAAAAAGTGGGACTTAGTAATCTCTGAGCTTATTACTTTTTGTATTTTGACACTTGTTACAGCTCTACAAATGCAGTTGTTATGTCGATTTCAATACAATAGAACAGATTTTACAAAATTAGTTTTATTTGTGATAAATATTGTAAAAAGAGAAATTGCATGTAATATTTTAGTGAAATTATCCTAATATTATATACTAATAATAATAATATAAATGCTCTACTCTATATTTATGAAAAATCATACATATAAACAATATTTTATATTACTACATGGGTCGTCGTAACAGTACAGCTTTTAACTGTAAGCGTGACAGCTGTGTTTCGATTGTAACTTGGCGAGACAATTGTTTTTATTGTTATTTTAAGTTCCACCATTGAACATGCACTTTCTTATGAGGCAAATAGTGTACCTATTTCGGACACAGAGTATCTAACCTCTAGATTCCCTCTTTTAATCTTGCTAGATATGTATGATACATGAAGCGTGAAGCTAAGTAAAAAAGTAATATTCTTATATTTTATTTATTAGGATTAGCAAAGAAAACCTAATATGCTCCTATTTCATGTTATTACGCTTAGCTTAGCCAATAAAAGGATCTGACGCTGTTCCAATGTGCCAAGATACCTTCGAAATATGCTATGAAATTAAAACACCTAATTTGACGGTAGTCGTAAGCCCTGAACAGTAAAAAAAATATATTAACCTTGATTTTTTTTTTTAGCTTCACGCTTTATCCCGCACAAGGCAGGGTAGGCAGAGGGAACTGCAGGGACCGTGGGAACCTAGTGTTAAGACACTCCGTTGCTTAGTCCCTGCTTTCTCCGTCCCCGCTTTCCGCCGTGTTCGAGGCATTGCGTGTTGAGTAGGAACTCAACGCCGCGCTTTGATTTTTTTATTTAATTTAAAAAATACTATAACATATACATATTTTAGAAAGAATGTGAAAACGATATTTTTTAAAATAATTTTGCAGATAATGTTAAAATAAAATATAATTTGTGACTTGAACCCACAAGTCACGTTTTTCCAATACAAGTGTAAAAAGGAATTGCTTTCTGAACATGCCTTGTTGTTGAATTTCCAAAAGCCAAGTTTTGGGGAAGAATTTAAAGAATCCCTTTGTCCTTTGAAAGCACGCAGCTTCAATACTGACTCGTATTTCATTTGGTAGCTTATATGGATTAACTATAATATAACGTGGTCATTTGTGTAATATAATAATATATATTTATTTATACAAAAATAAATAAACAAAGAAGTTATAATTATGAAAGTAAATTCTGAGCTTAACGGTAAGAACTATGAAGGCTGCAGATTTTCTCACGATGTTTCATGCTGTAGCGTATTTCCAAGCGTTGTGAGGGACGAGATATTTTCATAATTTGAATTAGGAGATTAATAAAAACTATTATATAAAATTAAAATCTACACTTTTATACTTCAATCTTGTATTATTTTAAATAACACTAAAATTTAAGTACGAAAATACTTCGTTTCTCATTTTTACATGAGGTTAGAAAATTATATAGATCGAATAAACCAAGAACCAAGTAATACTACTAGAGTTTGATTCCCAATCAGGTAATTGATTTTTTCTTTTCTACCATTAACGCAGTGTAAAAAATATGAAACAGTATATTTTGATGTATCTTGATATTAATGGAATTTTGAATATTCTAAATATTATGAATTATAGTAATAGATGCTAATGTAAAGAAAATATAGTTATTAGGTATTATTATTTTTTTTATGTCTTCAAGCTTTATATCGCACATGGCAGGGTAGGCAGAGGGAATTGCAGGAAACATGGGAACCTAGTATTTAGACACTCCGTTGCTTAATTCCTTCTTTCTCCGTCCCCATTTTCCGCCTAATTATTGTCAATTAAAAAAAATACAAAAATTCTTCAAAGACAAAGGACGCCCATCCAAGAACTAGGAAATTAAGCGATTCAATCAAACTACAATATAGTTTCAAAACGTAGACTGTTAAAAATAAAAGTTTCATAGAGTTTGGCGTCCCATTAGGACAATTAGTGTAACTCGATTTGGCAAACTTTGACTGTCGTTATACTCGTAGTACTAGCAGTTAGTTAGTAAAAAGAGTGACTTTGTTTAATTAGACTTCTATGTTTTAGACCTAACCAAATGAAAACTGGCCAAGAAAGTTTTAAGTGAAAACTATTTTTTTTTCTTATTTTACTGCTATTCTTTCTATTGAAATTTTAAAAAGGACTGTTTTTTCGAAATTGACGTTCGTGCATTCAATGCTCTGGAGTAAGCTTAACTTCAAAATGCCTTAATTTTTACGTTTTGTTAAGGAGATTTTCTTTAGTAAAGAGATCTCGTCTTATACAGAATGTGTTTGAAATATATAAAATTAAAAAGAATAACAAGTAGATCCAACTAATTCAAAAGTAACCATGTATAATTTTTTTAAGTAAAATCTATTTTTCCTTACCTTGTTAGATATAAACAATGTTTTTTTTAAATGCAATGACGATTTTTGATACAAAATTTAATGAAATTAGCATAAATGTGGGTAGTAATTTAGATATGAATGACCAAATGAACGAATCGGTTTTTGTTTTCCTTTGCCATTGGATTAATTGATAAGAAGAATGTTCGATTTTTTTAAATTGACTTTACTCAGGAGTCTGAAGTCTGACGTTGTAATTATGCGGCAAAGTTGAAACTTTCGAAGGCGTTTCAATGGAAAAATCTTGCACTTTGAAATTTTTCAGTACTTCATCACTGAAAAGTTTATAAGAGTTAAGAACTTACAGATTAATGTGAGATCTTTATTCAATAGTTTAGTTATTGGTTGTGAGTTTTCTTTTGGACGAAGAAATGTAAATTACATTGGATTTTTTATGTTATTTTTAATTGACCTTTTTTTCTCTATTGTGCATTAAAATAATAGATGATGTAAATGAGATAAAAAAATTAAAATTATTAAAATATTGGTTTTTAAGCGTGACACCTGCAGATAGACACTAGGGTATAGACATTCAGTCTGCAGTTATTACAATACATTAAATAAATTAATAATACACAAATTTACACTATTAAAAATAATACATATTAAAAATGAAAGCTCAAAAACACTTAAAATCCTGTTTAGTTTAGTTAACGTACAGTATGGCAAAAATGCTTACCAGCTTCTTTTTACTTTGTAAATACTCGTCAGGTAACTTGGCTCTTTATACTGAAGCACTTAGTTAAACGCTATAAAACGCTAACATTGTGTGTATATATATATATATATATATATATATATATATATATATATATATATATATATATATATATATATATATATATATATATATATATATATATATATATATATATATATATATATATATATATATATATATATATATATATATATATATATATATATATATATATATATATATATATATATATATATATATATATATATATATATATATATATATATATATATATATATATATATATTTATATATATATATATATATTGACACTCACTTGTCACTGTCTACCTCCTCATTTTGCCTTTTTGCCATTTTGAAACTAATAATATCACAAATAGAAAAAAGATACTATGCTTTTTTACTCAACAGCCTCCAGAGGGAAAACAGAGTTTGAAAATATAAAATTATCTAATTCCCATGAAACTAAGTTTAATAAATTTTGTTTGTTATTTTTTTTCAACAAAATAAGCTCCCATAGGACAATAGTTGCCGGACTCTCGTTAAGTGAATTGGACGACAAGTGGATAGTACAGTTTTTAGCATCCTACTAATGCTATAGTGCATGCAAAAGTTTTGCTTATTTGAATGCCATACTATCAGTTGTCAGATACTTATTGATTTCTTTATACCTCAAGGATATAAGCTTAATGTAAATTGATTTATTCAAGACAAACTTTTAAGGCGACAATAAAGTTTAGGTGGAAGTTGAAGTTTAATACTGTAATACCCTGCCCAATGGTTTCTATAGCCCGCAATTTATTGACAATTTATCTTTTATAGTTTATTTTTTAACCTAGCTATTCACATTACGTGCTACGCATACGCGGTTAGCTAAGCGTATCAAGGAAGCCAAGACAGTTTGGCAATTTTAGTTATAAAAAATGTTAGAATTAATTAACGAACTTTACCCCTTCGTCTTCATATAGCAGGGTAAACAGAAGGAACCTAGTGATATGACCCTCCGATCATACTTTTCGCCTAATTTTGAGACGATATGTGCCAATTATCAAAATATTACCTGAACAGTTTAAAAGTTACTTTGTTTGTGCTAAGTAATGAATCCCAGCGCTTACGCATACTATGTATTGCTACCAGAGCGAAGAAATAAGAAAGTTTATTCCCCTCAAGTGAAAATCAAATAAATAACTATCACATTTAACGTCAGACACTGTAACGCTAAAAAGGCTTGTACAGACACATTCATGTTTATTAATTTCTGCATTCTGATACACGTCATGAAAATGTTGTATTGTCATCGCATCCGAATATATTGTGTGAAAATATTCAAATTAATAAATAGTATTGCAAAATTTATATGTGTGTGAGGACTGTCGTAGCGCAGAGGCATCTGCCTGTAAATGCGATGATTTGTGGGTTCGATTCCCATTCGGGGAAGTTGGATTTTTCTATTTAATTTTAAAAAAATCCATATTAGTATATGACAATAAAAGAAAAATTTTAAGACAAACGAAATTTAGTTTATTTCGTTTTGTGTGTGTTTTTCTTTTTCGCTATAATTTTATCGTTACAAATATAATCTGTATTTTTTTCACATTTTACCGGCATTTTGAATATGAGAAAGAAAACGGAGAAAACGGAGGGTAACTTTTTCTATTGTGCCGCATTTGGTCTTACCGTAATGGGAAAATGATAATATTTTATTTGTTCAAAATAAAGATACAATCGTGTTAATTAAATGCTACAATACTGCGCTATTAGGGTCTCTTATTGCATGAAACAAAAAAACCTGTATAGAAAAATATAACTTAATATTTCTATACAAGTTTGGCTAGTTTGCTATGTGGGAGAGTCTCAATGTAGTACGTCCTTTGATGACCCTAAGAAACATATATGATTACGTCATTTATTTATAGAAAATAAATGCGCCTTTAAGTAAACTCAGGTTGTAGATCTTCGTGTCAAAACACACCTACTCTACTTTTCACCTGAATTTGCAATAACTTGTTGAATGATGGCACTATACGCCGAAAACTGCCAAAGTATAAAATATGTAATAGAGATCGCACTCACAAATATCTATCATACACAGTATTATAACAAAATAATTTCTAGAACAACTTTTAATAAAGCCTTCAATACAAAATGTAAAATATATATACAAAAATAACACTTTTCAAAATTTGAAAAACTAATGTGAAATGTAAAAGAAAAAACTCCCGACATCTGGTTTCTGGAGCTCAGTTGGAAAAAAACTATATGGTTGAAAAAAATTTTTAACAATCCTTTTTGAGGCAAATTTGCATTTAGTTAGGAGAAGCTCTGGCCGGTTGCTTTTAAATTATAAGGTTATCTATATTTTTACAGCAGTTTTCAGTTTCAGTGAGTTTACACTTACTTTTGTTAGAGTAGTTTTGGGTACAGTGGTTTGTTGGTGGAATATACTGTGGGTACATTATACTGAATAATATATTGTAGGTTCAATTTCCAGTTAAAGAGCGTATAAATTTTCACTTTCTTCGCTCTGGTGACAAGACAATGTTAATGGGGACAAATAATATTTTTGCTATTGCTATTTCATTTGGTGATATAATAAAATATTTGCGATTTCTTGATGCGTTAAGACATTCTACAATGCAGAATCGCACACAAAATACGTAGAAATTCAATCAATAGTCTTTACAGTTAACGACTCGATGGCCAAAGACTCGACTAACATCTTAAGAGGCTTTTACTTAGCTGTTATTTCAAGTATAGGAAACATATGGCAGTATTGCTTGACCGCACATTGTAAGGTGCTTTTGTCTGGAAATCTGGGCAGTCGTTGATTAAGATCATTGCTTGTCTCATAATGATTTTAAGTATAAATACACCTTAGCAGATAATTACAAAGTAAGTGCGGAGCTAAGTTCTACCGCTGAACACGTAATTTTTCCGAAGATTGGGGGAAAAAAATGTGACGAAAAATTTGTATATATTAAAGGTGGAAAATAGTAAACGGAGTAATGCTATTCGAGTGAAAATCTATGCTTGAAAGCTGATGATTTGAAAACATTTATTAGACCAACAGGCTATTTAGTTTAGACTATAATTATGAAGAAATATATAGTATTTTATTATAAAGGCATAATTTTCTAAAGATAAAAAATAATTGAATAGTAATTATGTCTATACATAAAAAACTCCACTTATATATCAGTACAAAGTAACAACGCTAAAAAAATTTCCTATTTTTTTGGTATTTCGTCTACAAAAGAGACGGATAGGTTACTTTCGACCCGTGCACGCTCTGCCAAAAACAAAGTTATGTGCGAAATGAATTTTGGTCTTGTTTTTTAGATTTCAGAATTTGATTTTGCATTATAGCTCTTACAGTTGGGAGCTTGGTGGATTTTGAAATTAAGATACGAATTTCAAAGTAAGTAAACCTACAGGATTTTTAAATATATATTGAACTAGATAAACGTTATATTATTACCAACGTAGTGTATAACTTGGTTTATTTGCTTTAAGACAAGGCGTAGTGTTAGTGTACTTTATTACTGAAAATACTACCTAAAACACATATCTGAAGACGAAAAGAAGAGAAATAGAAAAATGATTGCATATTTTTACGAATTTAATATATTGATCCACACTAAGTGGAATATATATATATATATATATATATATATATATATATATATATATATATATATATATATATATATATATATATATATATATATATATATATATATATATATATATATATATATATATATATATATATATATATATATATATATATATATATATATATATATATATATATATATATATATATATATATATATATATATATATATATATATATATATATATATATATATATATATATATATATATATAATAATACTATACTATCTACAGTTAAGTCAACGAAACCTAACTAACTTCGTTAAAGCGCATTATGTTTACATATTGAAGGTGCAGACTTTGAATCGTTTAGGATGAATAATCGTTAGATAGACCTTTTTGTAGGTTAAATCTTTCTAAGATTAATATCTTATCTTATGTAGATAAGTATCTTTTTAAGTCAGAGTAAGTAAGATTAAGTCGTTCTATTATTTCATGTAAATATATCGTATCACATTTTAAACTATTTTGTATTTTATATTTTCATATTTTTAGAAAACTATAAATGCGGTAGTTGGGAGTTCGATAACCGATTGTATAAATTATTTTTCGTAACAGATTATAATGTCTTAGACGTTGATTGACTCTGTCTATTTAATTAAATTAGTTACATAAAACTGAAAAAAGTAAACCCTCAAAAGCAAAAGCTAAATATATTTTATTTGATTAATTATGTTACACGTTTTTATGAATATTAAGTTATAAAAATGTAAGTATTATAAGTAAAAAACCATTAGGGTCATTCCTGGACATTTCTGTAGAATATCAGTGGACAATGCGAAAGTTGTAATACTTTGTTCACACTGTCTAATCTACTAGGGATAAAGCATTTTGTAATTGCACTGAAAAAACAATATTCGAACGTAATAGCTTAGTGTAAGCACGACGATTCGAAGCCACTTGAAGAATAAAATTGTTTTTGGAGTAATAAGACAAAGTGGTACCTTCAATTCTGCAACTCAATGACTCTAAAATGAATATATATTATATATATATATATATATATATATATATATATATATATATATATATATATATATATATATATATATATATATATATATATATATATATATATATATATATATATATATATATATATATATATATATATATATATATATATATATATATATATATATATATATAATATATATATATATATATATATATATATATATATATATATATATATATATATATATATATATATATATATATATATATATATATATATATATATATATATATATATGAATGAGTCTATGAATTGTATATGGACTATACAGGAACTTGCGACATTACAACTCAACAATCAACATGGCACTATAGTTTACGTGTCCGCACTACGAACACATACTAAACTAAACCTGGATAGGGCACATTTATCCTATATATCTTTTTTTTATTGCAACACGACTACCAGTTTTGCACTAAAACCACTCGTTGTATCACCTAAATCGTTTTTATATTTTGGTAACGGTGGCAGTAGAGGTGGCGGTTTGACTGTTATTTCCATTGTAAATTATATTTTAACGTTTAAAAAATTGATCTGAAATGAAAATTTATTGTTTTATTTTATGAATTATACAAAGAAACATGATTACTGCGTAACTATTAAGAAAAATAGCATACTTTTACGTACTGTATGACTACAATGTGAGTGTAAATGTGACAAAGGTTAATTCTTCTCGAAGGAATACACTATAATAAAAAAAATGTTTACTTGCTATGGTAAATAACGCGACATTAAGCTTTGCTGCTTAAATTCTATATATGTAATTCAAGGCTTAATACTAGCTAATTTCTAGCATCCTTACTAGTTACAAGAGAAACTTGTAACTGGAATTCGAACCAAAATATATATATTTATTATTATTATTAAAAAGATATATATGATCACTATCCTAAAAGCTATTTAATAATTGACAATTGTAATAAATAAAATTATAACAAATTTTCAGCTCGAAAATAAATTGACATCAAAGAATTTCTGTCATATAATACTGAAGCGACGACAAAGTCACAATAAAGCTCTTGGAACTACTAACAGCACAAAATATTTTATACAATATTGAATTGAAACGTTGATCTGAAAATGAAGATATTATACAATTGCAAACGAAATATTTTCTTTTTTGCGGTAAACTGAAAGAATCTTATAGGCAAAAAATTACTGCAAGAACATTACAAAATATTTTTTTTATTTATTGTGACTAATAACTAATAAACGTTTTAGGGTTCTGTACTATAAAAGGTAAAAACGTAGCCCTAATTGATTATTGTGAAGGGTATTTGATGTTTCCTGTTGACCTATAATTTTTATATATGGGCAAAAGTAAGAATTTGCAATACTGATAAAAAAACATGAATCAAGGTAATTTATAAATCAAAGACAGAACGGATAACCTTGAAATATTACAAATTACCATTACAGAAATTAATATTATAAATAAGAACAATACTAATTAGTAAAGATTATTATATTTCTTATGAATATTTTAAGTATGAGAATGTGTGAATATGTAAATTTTATTTTCATAAGCCCAGCTGTAATTATATCACTGCTTAGTAAAATTGTAGTAATTCTTTGTTGATGTTGTTGTTGCTGATTTTTTCAGCAGAACTGGTTTGTCACCCAGTAGTAGTTTAGAAATGCTTGTAAATAAATTTTACAGCTACAATTTTCGCTATCGAAATAGAAATTTTTGTATTTAATTTGTATAATGTTTCGCATAACTCTCTAGCTAATGCTTGAGTATTAATAAACATATATAAATATATAGAATAGAACACCTGGGTCTCGAACCCTCCTAAGAGGTATCATCAGTACACCTTTAAAACGCGTTATAAATTTAATTCTATATTTTATAACAGTAAAATTGAGTATGCTAAATGAAGAGAACGCTGCAAAATGCTTCTTTAAGACTTGCTAAGACGAATTGGTTGTTTAAGAATATATAATATTAAATCTTGCTCTAGAATTTCTAGCCTTATATCAAAATTTTGCTGAAAATCATTTTGTTATGTTATAAGAACGTGCGGTATATTTATTTATGTTAAATTCTATCCTATATATATTAGGGTACGTATCGAGAGCCTAGTGTTAAGACACACAAAAAGAGAAAAAACAAATCGAATCGTTTTGAGTTTCTTTTACAGATTCGTACAGGTCTGCAATGCAGGCGATCAATTTAGTGACCCAGTAAAAAATTTTGGAAATTTAAAATAAAGAAGCTTTTACCTTCTCCTTTATATTAAACTTATATGATTTTTACTCAGTTAATTGTTTTCAACTAACTTTTTTTTCATCTACAACGCAACACAATATGTTAAGTTGTTGAATCCAGATAACTTAATAACTAAATAACGCTTTCTCTTGTGAAAATTAATTCTAACTTAATTTTTTTTTTCTTGCTTTGGTCACTAGAGAAAGAATAGAACTCACAACTATACTGCAAATAAGATAGTTTCAAATATTTGTAGATTTCAATGACCACTTTATTATTATGAAGTTTTATAGTTTACAAGGCAAAAGTTTGATATCTAAGATATTACTTGTTAGTACTTAATACGTGTGTCACTTAATACGAGTTTCATGAGTATTTCTATTTGATTTTGTACTAAGATTAAGATTATTCTTCACATAACATGCTTAATGTTCAAAAAATATACGTAAGTTAAAGAATTAAATATTATAACGGAATCAGATCATGAAGTTAAATTTAATTAAAATATAGATGACTGACACAAAGGAAAATAAGCCTTTTTTTTTCTAATAATCTTAAATTTCGAAAATAAGTAAATAATTTTGAAAATTTAAATTAATTTTCGTAATTAAATTTCAAAAATAAGTGATATTTGTTAAAAAAATATCTTCATTATATTGCTATAATATTTTTTTACTAGAGCTTTTTATACAGTCAAATGAAAAATTATTTAAGATTTAAAATCATGTATACTGTAAAAAGTATTTATATGATTATTTTACTTAAATCATTCGACATTTTTATAAATTTCACAGAAAAGCCATTTGACTTTCCGTAATTAATACAATCTAATAATTTTTATATATAAAAATATTTTGTCTCAATCACATATTTTTTATAACAAAATAAACAGAGAAGTGAAAGTGAAAGTGAAAAGTGGGGACGGAGTAAGCAGGGACTAAGTAACGGAGTGTCTTAACACTAGGTTGTTGTGGTTCCTGCAGTTCCCTCTGCCTACCCTGCCATGTGCGGGATAAAACGTGAAGCTAAAAAAATAATAATAAAAAAAAAAAAAAAAAAACAGAGAAACCATTGTTCCTAGTTTTATGACACTAGTCCACACAGTTCACGAAGACTATCACGAGCGCTTTTATTTGTTGCCAAAGTTGAAAAAATGAAAGCATTTCATTTTCTTCACACGGGAATGAAACTTCGCAAACCATGCCTGCATTGCGGGTTTACAAGAAGACACTATGATTTTGTGCCACGACAGTCCTCATCTAATAGTTGATAATTGTTTACAGTTACTTAGCTTTCTTTTTAACAGTCTCCTTCTACGTTATACGCTTGGTTTCAAATTACTCTTCCATTTTTTTTAAATTTAAAATACTTACAAGTATCTCAAATTTAAAAAAGGTGGAGAATGTAATAATACTTAAACTTGAAACTGGAAAACTGGACTGATCTTTTACTAAGCAAGATTAGTCACCAAACGCTTTCAACGGCGTGAAGCACAAAATGTTTCTTCCACGCACATAAATATAGAAATGCTGTTATTCTTAAATTATTGCCGCTCGTAAAAAACACATACGCAAAGGAATTGTACTTTTATCCTTACTTTTATTTAATTTATATCATGTGTTTTCTTATGTAACCTTATTTAGTGTTTTCGTTTTACAAACTTATTAACCTACTTTGCGAGCTTAAAGTTATGTACATTGTATGCTTTAATAAGCAATAATCAATACAAATTGTACACCATATAAATCATATTAATAGTTTTAAAGTATCTATGATGATATTGTTTTATATTGAATTTTAAGTATATGTCATATCTCATGTGTTTATATATAAAATAGTACGAAATTATAAGATTGTTGTTGATTGCGATTCTTTACTTTTTTTAAATATATTATTTTATATTAAATATGACGTAAATTTGACCTCATAGATATAGTTCAACAAGAACCTTCAAAAGTTCTAATAACCACCCGACCAACATTTACAATTAGCTAAATGTAACCTCAAAACATACAATGTCGTTCATACGAGTACTCAACACACTCGTTTCTATATGATAGTTGACAGCACGTGTAGATTTAAATCTTTTACGTGCGACGCTGCATTGGACATGTAACTGAAAGCTCATGTTTTAGAATTCCATTAAAATTATGAATATATATATATATATATATATATATATATATATATATATATATATATATATATATATATATATATATATATATATATATATATATATATATATATATATATATATATATATATATATATATAAAGTAAGAAGCAAGAGTAAATAAATACCAATACGCTTCGGTGTCAAATGGAAACTGTAAAAATTTTTCTATTTCTTACGGGGCCTGAAAAATTTCAATCTCAAATACTTTAAAACACTTTTAAGTTAAGATGCGAAGTGTCTGGTTGAGTTCCTTAACATTTTAAAATACACGATTCTAATTCTACTGCTTTTGAAATAAAGACTATTTTCGTGTAATATCAATAAAAGTAAACATTACGTCACCTTATTGATATTTCTTTTTAAGTTAAAATTTTAGTTTAGTTAATTCAAAACCGTTCTTTTAGTTAAAAGCCATTGTCGTAAATTTTATCGATTAACAGTACTTCTTATAACAGAAGTAGGTCGAAAAAAATTAAATATGTCTTACCTTATTTTGGAACATTACTTTTTTTTTTAATTTTCACTTAAGAAATCTTATACAATCATATTTATAATTCAATAGCGGCGTTAAATGCCGGTATTTAATTTATTATATATATTTTAGTAACTAAAAAAAAAAATCAAAATTTACTCTAGTTCATTTAGAAAGTAATACTTCACATAATAACAAGTAACAATAATGTTGTTACGATGCAGATAAGTTTGCATTCACTTTATGAATATGAAATAAGTTGCAATTTCTGACTATCAAGTTAGTTTTGATATTACAATAATATTGTACAATATTACATATTTATATAATTGTTATATTACAATGTAATGTACGTATGTAAGGTATGTTTTGGAGAGTCGAATCATTACACTTTCCGACTACCCCTAAGTTCCTCAGTTTTCAGTCATTTTACGTGTTAAGTGAACGGATCTCTATGTCCCTTTGAGTTGTCCTTTGAATTATATACAAATAATTGTATATACTACATATGTTTATATGTGCCGCCGCGCTATGCCTAGTTGCCAGGGCGAAAAAAATAGAATTGGCAATGGGAAATGAAAACATCGTTGTGGTATCTAGACAAGCCATTCGACATGCAATGCCTCAAAAAAGGCAAAAGGTAATGTGTCTTAACACTAGGATCCGACAGTTACTGTGGTTCTCTCTGCCTTCTCTACTATATGCGTGATAACATGTGAAGTTAAATAAATAAAACTTTAACTAGTTATCGAGAATTCTGAAATAATCTAGCCTTGAACAAAATCAAATATCTTCCTCTAAAACTAATTATGCTGATTCAATAATATTTCAGTCAAAGCTAAAAAATCACGCGGAAGCATAATATTCACGAATTTCACTTTATTAAAAGTAAGTACTTCTTTAATTTGCATAATCTACATTCATTTCTTTGAAGTTCTTGGTTTAAAGAACGCTGCTCAACTCATTATTAACCTCTGCAGAGTAGTTTCAAAAACAACAGACAAAGTCTATTTAAATAGTAAAGAAAATGCTATGATTGAAACTTGTTTTTTGTTTTTATTATTTATAAAGTGTATATTGAATTCTTTTTTTTGTATATCTTCACGTGTCACGTTATTGTTTTCCACATACAAAAGGGTAGTAGTAAATAAATGCTTTATTTTAACCTCATACTACATATATAATAATACAATTAAGATCTTAATCTAATTTATTATGTTTTTAGTCCCATGTATCCTGTATCTACTTATCTTATCTTGTGTAAACATCATTAATTAGCACAAAAGTAACGCTGGTTTTCAATAACCCCAAAATTAAATAATTAAATATATATTTGTTTTGCCTACAAGGGTAGCGTTGAGATACCCCTTTCCTAGTTGCCAAAGAAATTTTGAGGCATTCTTCATTTGCAGAACTCAGTGTTTCTTTTTTCTAACAGAGCGGGAAAATTATAATATCTAATAATATTAGTGAATAACTGAAATACTCAAAATTTGTTTATCTATAAACAAAATTCCTTTCATAGTATCATACAACATTTCTATGACGAACATTATTATGAATAAAAGTGATACACCTTTTTAATATAAAATATATATAGTAAAATATGTGTTAAGGTAAAATATAAATTGTTATATTAGTCAACAATTTATGTTCTAAGGAAATATATCGATATTTTTCCTATATGCGTGATTGTACCCAATATCTCAGCAGTACTGAAAACCATTTAATCCTAAGACCAACTTCGACTGGCCTAGTTAAAAAGTCTTATAAAGCTTATATTAGTTTGTGTTGGTCGGTGGTTAAGTAATTAAGCTTTAGTTAGTTCAAACTGGATTTAAATTGAAATACACATTATTAATAATTTCAAAGAAAAAATAGGATATACGTTTGAAAATATATAAAAAGTAAGTAGCAGTACTCGAACTTGCTACTTTTGGTCGGTCCAAGCACTCTATCATAATAATTAGTACTTTCATATGAACCTATAATTAATTATTCTTTTTTAAGCAATATTCTTTACTTAGTTGGAGAATTTTATCTGTCTCTAACAGAACACATTCCATCAAAAAGACCCAAAATTGTTACGTAATTTCTTTTGGGTCTATTCGTAGAATGATAGATTATCCTGAAACCAAGAAATAAATTTATAAAATTTTAAAAAAACATTTTATTTGTTTATTATATTGAACTATTTTCCATGAACTAGGACCATTAGTTTCTTACATAGTAATAATAAGACAACTTAAGAAGTACATAAAATATTAAAAAAATAAGATACCTGCCCCTTTTTCATATCGGTTAAAAACCTTCGCTCTAGTAATTTCAACTTTACGAAAAATTATTTTTATCTACGATTTTTGGATTTGAAATTGAGATTCAAGATCAATTAACTATACATCGTTTTTCAGAATTTCATTTGGCTAACGAACCATATATCTTTACTCAGCGAAATGTGGATATTGCTGAAATATTAATCTATGGTGAACAAATATGTGAATTATAAATTCACATTATACATTCCAGATTTTATATCAAGCAAAATATTACTATTAACATAGTACAAAATTTTATATATTTTTATTCAAAAAAGCAAGACGAGTTTCTAAATAAACATTTTCTAATTAAACGTTTTCTAACTAGCTTTTTTTAATGAATATAATTAAAATGGTTCATTCTACCTCAACGAAATATTGTATACGTATATACATAAGTGTGGTGTATATTTTCTATTTCTTGTTCTCTACTTGCCAGCTAATGTGTTAACTGATAGAAGCCTTATTTTTTTTTTAGCTCCAAGTTTTATCACACTTACTGCAAGGTGAGCATAGGAAAATACATGAACCAAGGGAACCTAGTGTTAAGACACTCCGTTCCTTGTTTACCGCCTTTTCGAGGTATTGCGTTGCAGAACTAAACGCCGCGCTTTGCTTAGTTGCCAAAGTGGAGTAAATGGACATAAAAAAATCAATCTTCTTAGGATGTGATTAAAATCCACGTACTGTCGCATTTACAGGCAGGGGTCTACCTACTACGCCTTTGCGCCACGATTCATTTTTATTAGAATCAAATTTACAACTGTCGCGCTTACAGTCACTGTATCGTTCCAATATTTTGAAATTTTATCTAAAAATAAATCTCGTTGTAAATGTAAAGTCAATCGATACGCTTAACGCATTATACGCTATACCACCGTAAATTTATTATAAATAAACATTAAAGTTTCGCACAGAACTTTACTTACTAAACAGTTCCCACCAAGTTGTTTCCTTTTCCAATTGAAGTCACAACTATTTCCATATTGCGATTAATTCAAAATTTTAACTTATTTAGACGAACTTTAGCGACTTGAGCGCGTAAGTTAATTTTAAACTTCATTCGATCGTAACAAGTGAATTGCTGTTATGTTTCTTCGGTAATGACGTAATGTTACGTATATGAATTTCATTTGTAATATTTCTCATAGAGAAGATTTATGTATTTAAAAAAAATCATATTCTTATACCACCGTCTGTCAGTTTGTAAAAACATCTTCACGCTTTATCCCTAGCGGGGTAGTCAGAGAGAACGGAGCGCAAAACGCTGAGGTCCCTGCATACCTCTTTCACCTCGACCACTATCATTAGATATGCTCTCCGTGGAGTCCTCATGCTCTTCAAGTGACCTTCCTCCAGCATCTTTGATACAACTTTAACTTAACCGTATATCATCAATTACTTTAAGTTGTACTTAAAGGTTGACATATATATTTTACCATTAGTACGGACCACTCTGTGCGCGAATCAGATTCGCACTTGGCCGTTGTAATTTTCTACACGAACTCAAAAACATATTGATTATATGTACTAATTTAGTAAACAAAATCTGTACTATGTATTTTTTCATATCATAAAACACAAAATATATACTTTATGTTTTATATACTCGTACATATTACATTCTAAATTGTAGACTTCACGCCTCGCGCCTTCAATCGATCGTGAAATTTGGCACATAGATAGTTTGTGACACACTAGCGAAACTAAGCTTCTTCTGAGCCATTTTCATAGGAAAATGTATACTCGTGTCACGAATTTCGAGTAGATTTTTTAGCAAATTTTGTAGTAAAGTAAATGGAAGCTTCAATCTGTAAGGAACTTTTTTTAGACTGTATAATTTTTGACCTTCACTGTAGTTTTTAATTCTACCATAATTTTGACTTATATGTATATATGTATTTACCCATTTTTTTCTTTATAAGTAAAGGTGGTGCACTCTAAATAGCTTTCATAAAGAAATATTTAAAGAAAACATATATTTTTTTTTTGAACGCAGCGGGATTCGTGTGGATTAACAATTTTAAAAAATAGCTTTCATAAAATCGTATTTTTTTAATAATAAAGATTTCGTTTTGGAATGCAGATAAAAACCAGTATTACGTCCATTTTATGAAATTTCAATTCCAACTGCAGTTTTCGAATGGTATTCTTGTAAGTAAAATGGTTTCCAAAGAAAGAGAGCGAGAGAAACCCACTTGGACACGGTAGCCTCAAGTAAAGAAAAACTTTTTATTTTCACTTCACTTATACATCATACGTACAGAAGCAGGAGCCGGCACTTCATAAAGTATTACAGTATAATAGATCTTTTATTTGCAAAACACGTATCTTCACTTAGCTCCGACGATATATATGTATGTCAATATTTCACATATTCATACATAGAAGGTATATAATATATATAAGTAGGTTAAACTGACGAGGTAGTATCTCCTCGTTTAAATTTCAAAGTAATCATGTTGGAGCTTAACTAAAGAAATGTGTATGTAATCGAAATAAAGATTTTTAATGAGAAACGCTTGAAAGATGTTTACGAAGAGAAACTCCAGTGTTAAGCGTTGCGTTCCCACTTTAACGTGATCTATTGTTAAGTAAAATGTGTTTGTAACCGGTTTGCAAGAGGGCGCGGGTTCGAATCCCGCTGCGTTCAAATTTTTATATATTTTCTTTAAGTATTTTCTATCCTCAGTGTGGATTAACACTTTAAAAATCACAATAATAATGTGCTTTACCTTAGATTTTTGGGGTGACCATGGCTTAGTCTGCTAGGGAAGTATACACGTATGTTTGTCAATCTGCTACTTCTTAACACTAACTCTTGGACCATTATTATAATGTTTTTTTTTTTAGTATTTTTAGCTACACGTTACATCCTATATATGGCAGAGTAGGGTACCGCAGTAAGCTTGGGAACCTAGTGTCAAGACACTCTGTTCCCTGCTTCCCCTCTTTTTTGTTGGCAGAGCGAAGAAAGTGGAAGTGAATTCCACTCTCTCCCAGTGGGAAACGACCACACAAGCTTATAGGCAGACGACGGTCCACATAATGGTTTTTAAAGTGTTATTCCACATTAAGGGTAGAAAAAACATTTCAAAATAGGTAAAAATATTTAAAAAGAAGATGGATCAAACTTAAAAAATATGGTGTAAATACGGTCTTAGATTTTGAAACAGAATAACAAAATAAACTTACTACTAAATTAAATTTAAGTAATGACATGAAAATTTCTAAATTTATAGCTAATAGTACAGAAAAATATCGATCATGTGCAAGCAGTACTCGCGCACAAAGGGTTCCGTATTTATTTCATGGTTAAAGGTCAGCGGCAAGTACAACGTCCAACAATTGAATAAATTAAATGCAGGTAAGTGTAGATCAACTTATAGCTATTCTGAATGAAACAAAGTACAGATATATTGTGATTATATAAGACCTAGCTCTTTCCTAAAGATTCGAATAGTTTATAATAACTTTGATTCCGCAGTATATGTTATACAAAATGCTGCAACAAAAAGCTTAAGAAGTTATATTTTTCTTTTCTCCGATGTCAGCTCGACATTTCCACGCAATCTTCAAAACAATGCTCTTGAAAGACATATAGATAAACAACTAAGAGACCCTATAAGGGTTCCCTATAGGGTCTCAGTCTCTCAGTTTTTTTTATTTTAAGGTACGAAACCCTAAAAAAGATACCAAAAGCTATTGACCACAAATCCGTAGTGATTAGATAAAAAAAATTAACCAAGAAGAATAAGGTTAATTCCAATTCAATTTCCAGCACTCTTCATAAACAAATTATAGCAAGTTACGTACGTCCATGAAAAGTTTTAATAATACCACCAATGTTTATGATATTTTATTATATTTTTCCTTCACTCCGCTTAATCCGGCTTTGTAAGCACATTGAATTATTTCATTTTGACGTTATGCTTGGAAAATTGAAGTTAAGTCGTGTTTTTGTATAAAAATCTGCGCTTCCTTATGCTTTCTTTCTTGGAATTTTTTCTCACGTGTTTTACACTTATAGATTATGCAGAAAAAAACATCATGACGCAGTAGTACAAAGTTTAGTTGTGAATGGCTTGATTGTGGGTTCAATAGCCAGTAGGAGGAATTAATTATTTCAATTTTCCCGTTCTAGTAAAATACAGCGCTATTCTACGTGTACTATCTCGACGACTCGACAGGCAGAAAGTAGAAAACGAATTTTCTTGAATCAAGGTTCTCCCTACCTATTGCGCTACACTTGCATTGTAATAAAGTAAAAAACAGCATATTTTACTTTAATTTTTTAAATGGTAAATATAGTTAGTGATAACGGCGAGCTGGCATTGTTTTAAAACTTTTGATTTTGAAATTCAATTATATCTCGCAAGGCCATTAATACTGTAGTTATATTTAAAATAAACTAAGTACAAGCCAAATTTTACCCAAATATGTTCAGCCGCTTTTCAAATAGATTTCCACCTAACCCTTTCAAATGCAGTCTGACAGACGGACAGGCAGTAGATTTAGAGAGCTGTACCATAGATAGCGTTGACAGTCTTTGAATACATAATCTTAAAATTTATATGCAGGTATATAAATAATAGACGTAAGCCTACCTAGTAAAGTGTTATCCAAGGCAAATGAGTATAGCTTAAATAAATGTAGATAAAAACTTTCAGCTCGTTCTGGAAATTTCACCAAATCGTTGTAATTATGTTTGTAATTCTGTAATTAGTACTCGCGATTATGCATATAGAGCTTATTACTGTACGACACGTGTTCAAAATTATTCTTTGAATTAAATGATTGTGCGATTGTAATTTATAATTATAATAAAACGCGGGTATTTAAACATTTGGTTTTATAATAATGTCTCTTTAAGCAAATATATATATATATATATATATATATATATATATATATATATATATATATATATATATATATATATATATATATATATATATATATATATATATATATATATATATATATATATATATATATATATATATATATATATATATATATATATATATATATATATATGTCTTATGTCTTATGTAACAATTGTAACAAGTTTGAAAAATTACCTTAGACTAAGTCTCAAATTATTCTACATAGAATAGTTAATATTTATATTATACACATTTTCTTTTACTTTATTTAAACATATAATATTTTTCCTTTTCTTGGTAATGAAGTGGTATGTTTAGTCACTTGATACTGCACTTTCCGCTTTTCGTGACAATATGTATTTTAAAATTAACTATGTATAATAAATAAATATACTGTTTTGTTGCTTCAACTGAGAAAGCGATATTAGTAGGTTCAATTTCCACTCGATGACATCATATATTCACCGGGAAGACAAGACGAAGGATTAAATAAGAAGCTTTGAATTTCTCCACTCAATAGTGTTATGATACATGTATATTTCTTTTATATTTATTAGTATATTTTAATTATGTTATTGCTATCGTTTTGTGGGTTCGATTCCCACTCAGGGAAGATGGATGAATTCTTTTTTATTTTTTTCTCCAGTTCCACCACTCAACACGCAATGCCTCGAAAAAGGCGGAGACCGGAGACGGAGAAAGCAGCGACTAAACAACAGAGTGTCTTAACACTAAGTTCCTATGGTTACTGCAGTTCCCTCTGCCTACCCTATCACGTGCGGGATAAAGCTTGAACACATAATATTAATAATAATAGTATTTACTCCCGCATATTGCAGGGTAGGCAGAGGGAAATGCGGGAACCAACGTAGTGTTAAGACACTCCGTTTAAAAGCTATTTACTTATTTATTTATTGGAACAAGTATATTATGAATAGTAAAGAAATCTCATATATTATTCTAAAACATTCTTTTGGAAATAAACTTACTAAGTAGTGTTTTTATTGTACTCCCTTTATACGAGTTCATACTATCTAAAGATATCACACTATTATTATTGATAAGTACAAAAATACAAGAAAAAATATATATCATAGATGATTTACCAAATATCTATCACTTACCATTGTCAAGAGTATTTATTATTGCTGGCTTCTCTATGTCAATATTAATAAAGATAAGTATTTTTGACACGTATACCACATTTATATATGATTCGATAAGATTTTACTTAAATATATGTTTATTGAGAATGTAGTAAAATTATACCGATATAATTGAGGACCGTCTTGGCGCAGAGGCGCAACTTCTGCCTGTAACGCGACGGCTTCTGGGTTTGATTCCCAGTCTGGAAAAAGAAATTATCTATTCTCATTTTCTTCGCCCCGGTAACTAGTCAAAGCGCGGCGTTGAGTTCCGCCACTCAACACGCAATGCCTCGAAAAAGGTGGAAAGCGGGGACGTAGAAAGCAACGGAGTGTCTTTACACTAGGTTCCTATGGTTCCTGCAGCTCTGAGTGTTCTTTAACTTATCTTATTTATTCTTCTTATATATATATATCTTAAATTATCTTTTAAATTTTATTTTTTATCTTTTTTTAATATATCTAGTTTATATTTTTTAAATTATCTATAACAATTTACTATACACAAATTCCTATTTTGATAACATTATTTCTTTGATATTTTCAATATAAATTATGCTTGTAACGTAAAAAATGTTATTAGATAAACTTTTATGATGTAGTGTGTTATGAGAATATTGTAAGATCGTTTTTTATGTTTTGGCCAACTTTTTTCATGATTTGAACTAGGTCATGTATAAAATGTGAGGAAAGTGTTATATTTTGTTCTATATACGGCTTATAAACAAAAAAGAACAGAAGAGAGTAATCGATTATGCTATAATCATATTTATGATGGATTATTAGAACATTCTGACATTTCTAATTTCTTGCAATATTTCCAATATAGCAGGAAGGGAAAAAGAAAGAGGGAACCTAATTATACAACATTCCGTTAACTATTTTCACATTTTCAAGACATTATGTGCTTTGTAACGTAACTTAACGTCGTATGTTATTTTGGTGCTGGAACAATAAAATTAAACTATTTACTTCTGTAGGTGGGAGACTAACCGACAACAGTGAGTTTACAGTCATATGCTTCTATGAAACCAAAAGTTATTTACATAAAATAATAAAAACAATTTCGTATGATTGAGTAACTATTTAATTTTGTTTGGTCCTTAAAGTGTAAGTACACACTAAGGATAATAAACATACTTAATGAATAAATAAATTAACATTGAGAAAGTAAAAGTAGTATAAATTAAATTATATAGCACATGAAAATTTCGACGATAAAGAACGCATGGCTTAGTGGTCAGAGCGCCTAGGACGGTTTCTCGCTGCATTCAAATTATAATGTTTTCTATATAATAACATATTTAAAATTGAGTAGTTATACATACTTATATATAGAGATGACTCAAAGCAATCTTTTAATAAAATTTTATTAACACGACTGCAATGTCTTGAAATTAGATCGAATTATCATTTAAAGGCAAACAGTAGAAAAATGTTCTCTTTTCTCGTCCCAATTCAAGTATTGGGAGTAACGTTAGGAATGTAATATGATTAATCAGACTCAAAGTAGACTTGTCAAATTCAATTATTACGATGATACCTTTTACATCCAAACACATTTCTCGTAATTGAATTGGTTCCCAAAGTGTGGTCTTCAGTGACGTTTTCTATTGGTTAATATTGTAATACTTGTCTTATTTTGGAAATTTCAGCTATGGTTTAGTAAAAAGGAGTATTTTAGGAAAAAATAAATAGTTATTTAAAAAAAACGTGTAGAAATTAAATTAAAAATTTGAACGTACCGATATTTGAAGTAGCGTTATCTCACTCAAGTGAATGCGTATTTTTTTTCTTTGTTTAGAGTTAGCTGTACTATTGAGAAATATACAGATTCTGCTACTCTACAATAAACTTTACTTTACTATACAAGCTTTTATAGTGATATTCAAAATAGATATGTGTAGATATATGTATATTCAAAAAATATATAAAACATAAATAAAATAATTTATATACAAATTTATATTATCATAAAAAATACAAAACAGAACATTTAGATATAGAGCGAGAAGCGTTCACTTTAAAATTAAGCTTTCAATATAAAGCTCAAAATTTATCGTGCTCTAGGTAAGATAAAGCGCAGCGTTGAATTTCAGTACTTAACACCCAGTACGAAAGGAAAACAAAGGGTTTAGCCGGAATGACTTGCTCTGGGGAGTCAATTTCAATATACCCGATTATATATATTATATATATGTAGGATACTATGTTTTTTTTATAGGTTCACGCTTTTATCCCGCATATAGCAGGGTGCTGCAGAAACCAACTGCAGGAACCATATGAACCTGGTGTTAAGACACTCCGTTGCTTAGTCCCTGCTTTCTCCGTTCCCGCTTTCCTCCTTACTCGAGACATTGCTTGTTGAGTGGCGGAACTCAACGCCGCGCTTTGCCTAGTTTCCAGAGCGAATAAAATGGAAATAGAAAAATTCATCTTCTCCGGGTGGGAATCGAACCATCAAATCGTCGCGTTTACAGGCAGATACTTACGCCTCTGAGCCACGACGATCCTCTACTACTATAATATAGTATATTATATGCTTATAGTAAGTAATTATACTTAGTTTTTAATGAAGCAAGGCAAGCGTGAGAGTCAGTCGTGGGTTCGATTTCTACATGTGGATATGAATCATATTAATTTCGTAGCTTTGGTACTTTACCTTTGATATCCGCTCTTCAACACAAGTGCCTCGAAAATTAGGCAATAACTAGGGAACAGAGTGTCTTAAAACTGTCATCTACTTATGCTGCTATGCGGAATATAGCTGGAAAATTAAAAATATGTGATAATATGATAACTGACTATTTAATGTTGTTAAGTCTTTAACTAGCATAATACTAATAAAGGCGTAAAATACTAAAAGAATTATATTAATTTAGTGAAAAACTTTCAAGTTGTATACCGAAACCAGAAACTAAGGAACCCAGTGTTACGACACTCCATTCTTTATTTCCGGTCTTTCGAGGTATTGCGAGTTAAGTTGGATCAAATTCCTTTTTGCCTTATTACCAGAACGATGAAAATGAAATAAATTATTAATTAACAACTTAGGATTTTCCTTATCACAAGAACTTAGTTATTAGTTGATGTTCACCGTGTTTGAACATACTTGTACACATTATCTCTATATAAAGATATTTGTTCCTCTATAGTAAAATTATTTCACGTTATTTTAATACAAAACATAATAAAAATATCTCAAACGATTTGTTCAAATAACCTTCTGAGAAAATCTTGAGAAAAACGGCAAGATTCCGTGAAAGCAATCCCTTTTTGAATCTAAAGGTTTTCAGAAGGAACACTTGGTGGTAAGTGCGGCTTTGACCAAAGCGTACTTTTGTTTTGAAGTTCTCATTGAGAAAGGCGTTTTCACATTATTTGTTTATCACTAATTAATGATACCGACTTTACTTGCTTATATTTTTGTTATATATTTTTGTTTCATTATATTAGTTACATAAATCGCTTATTTGTAATGCTTTTAATAAATAATAACTTTACAATTTTTTAGCAATTCCGAGTCACTGACACTAGGCAGTGAAAATAAAGACTAATTTTAAAATATCTGATATAAAGCGATGATTTTATATGGGAAAATGAATAGCACATTTTTCAGTTCAAAATACTTATTACTCACATAGACATTTACAAATTTTTAATTTGCACAAAACTACCACTAGTATAAAAGGTAGTTCTGCTGAGAAAAGCCGACTAGAAAGTTGCTCTTTTGAACGTGCTACAAGTTAGAATTTTTTATTTATATCAAGTTTCATATATTCTATAGTACGAAGATTTTTTTTAGCTTCACGCTTTATCCTGCTTTCTTCGTCCCCATTTTCCGCCTTTTTTCGAGGCATTGCGTGTTGAGTAGCGGAACCCAACGCCGCGCTTTGCCTAGTTGCCAGAGCGAATAAAATAGAAATAGAAAAATCCATCTTTCCCGAGTGGGAATCGACCCTCAAACCGTCGCGTTAACAGGCAAACGCTTACGCCTCTGTGCCACGACGGGAAAAATAATGACAATTACTACGAAGATTACTTCTAATTATTTATATTTTATCTTAGTAAATTCTTAATATCGTTATTTATAAATATATAATAATTAACCATTATCCGTATATACATTCTTCGATCCATTTTTATCAAATTTATTTATTTTTATTGTGTTCTTGTCTCTTTTTAGTGTTTAATGAATAAATAAATAAACCAATATGAGTACGTAAATTAATTATTTATGTAATATTTTCCTAAGTATTGCTCAATAACCACAACATCGAAGCTCCAATTTCTAGTAAACCAGAATAGAATTTCTATATAAACTTCAATAAGCCGTTCCGAGTATTTCAGACATAGGAAGGAAGCAACATTTGTCAACTGGAAGTCAAGTAAGAAATACAACGAGATGCGTTTGAGCAGAACTAACTGTACCCTCGGCATCGATATGGAAGCCTATAAACTAAGTTGCTCTCGATAGCTAGCGTCCATAAATTTCAATATAAGGTAAAAATGAAAATTATTATAAATATAAGGATACATATATGTGTGGAAGAGGAGTGGGACAGTGTCTATTTTAAATCGTGGTGGTTGTGGATTCAATGCCCGTTGAGGAATATTCCTCGTGTTTCTTCTATCTTGTGTAGGCAACAAAATGCGTAAGCGTAAGGAAAAAAATGATACATTAATAGCTGTTTTAAAACTATGAGAACACGTTCCATATATAAAAAATAAATATAATTTTCTATTTTATTCAACCCTGAATAAAATTATAGAAGCAATTTATCATGATGCGAGAATAAGCTAGATAATTGCTTGCCATTGAAATTTTTCTGAGAAAATATTTACCAATCAAATCGAATGGATGGCGATGAATGAAATTTATTACCATACAAAGAGACAACTTCTTACCGTAGTGTATATATGTAGGTATATTGTTTGAATGTACGCGACGGCTTTGGGTTTGATTACCCTTTAGGGTAAGATGGGGTTTTAGAATGAATAATTTGGTAATAATATATATATATATATATATATATATATATATATATATATATATATATATATATATATATATATATATATATATATATATATATATATATATATATATATATATATATATATATATATATATATATATATATATATTATATATATATATATATATATATATATATATATATATATATATATATATATATATATATATATATATATATATATATATATATATATATATGTATATATATATATATATATATATATATATATATATATTATATATATATATATATATATATATATATATATATATATATATATATATATATATATATATATATATATATATATATGTATAAATGTATATATATATATATATATATATATATATATATATATATATATATATATATATATATATATATATATATATATATATATATATATATATATATATATATATATATTATTACCAAATTATTCATTCTAAAACCCCATCTTACCCTAAAGGGTAATCAAACCCAAAGCCGTCGCGTACATTCAAACAATATACCTACATATATACACTACGGTAAGAAGTTGTCTCTTTGTATGGTAATAAATTTCATTCATCGCCATCCATTCGATTTGATTGGTAAATATTTCTCAGAAAAATTTCAATGGCAAGCAATTATCTAGCTTATTCTCGCATCATGATAAATTGCTTCTATAATTTTATTCAGGGTTGAATAAAATAGAAAATTATATTTATTTTTTATATATGGAACGTGTTCTCATAGTTTTAAAACAGCTATTAATGTATCATTTTTTTCCTTACGCTTACGCATTTTGTTGCCTACACAAGATAGAAGAAACACGAGGAATATTCCTCAACGGAATATATATATATATATATATATATATATATATATATATATATATATATATATATATATATATATATATATATATATATATATATATATATATATATATATATATATATATATATATATATATATATGAAATTCCACGTTCACATAATGTTTTTATTATATATTATAATATTATTTTATATAAGTCGCTCCAAACGCCTCGCATAATTCGCCAGGACTGCAAAGTATTTGCTAAGCGTGCCTTTGAACAAGAGACGTCAGTGCCAGAGTTCCATTTCACATTTCAATCGTTTTGGAACCGGTTTTAGGCTATACTTCAGAAAGGTATTTTATATGTTTTTGCCTTATATTCTAAATATACTAGTATATATTTATTAATAAATAACAAAAATTGTTTATAACAAAGTAATTTTATTATTTATTGTTTCTAAAGTGCCTTGGTTTTGATTTGGATTTATGGATAAACCAAGCCTTAATTGAAATAATATTATTTAAACATTAACTATTGATAATTAAATTCGTTGTTATTAAAAAGGTCTTAAAATACAAACTTAATATAATTTTTAAACTATGCAATTGCAAGCTATAAAATATTTTTAATAAAAAAAATATTATTATTCTTTATTTTACTACATAAAATAATTTAAAAATAAATGAAAATCAGTATGAAAAATATTTTTGTATATCTTAAACATCCGATAAAATTAATATAATTTGTCTTAAATTTCGATATATCAGTGTCTCAACCATACTGACTTTTATTGTCACAATATTATATCATTTTAATAATATCAATGTAAAACACGTTAAGATTTTGATTGTGGGTTTCCAATTTGTTTAAATTGGAAATCTACCGATACGCTATATAGAAACCTGAAATTAGATACGTGCCTTACAGGCAAAATTAATATAAATATATTGAAAGAAAGGTTGTACAGGACCATTGTGGTGCAGAGGCACAACGTCTGCCTGTAACGCGATAGGTTCTGGATTCGACTCGATGGATTTTTCTATTTCCGTTTTCTTCACTCTGGAAACTAGGCAAAGCGCGACGTTGAGTTTCGCCACGCAACACACAATGCCTCGAAAGAGGTGAAAAGCGGGGACGAAGAAAGCAGGGACTAAGCAACGGAGTATCTTAACACTAGGTTCATATCGTTCCTGCAGTTCCCTCGGCCTACCCTGCCATATGCGGGATAAAAGCGTGAGGCTAAAGAATAAAGAAATAAAGCGTAAGACATTCCGTAGTCCATGGCAATAAAGCAACAGCTCGGTTTATATAAGTTTTTTTTTTTTTTTTGGCTTCACGCTTTTATCCCGCACATGGCAGGGTAGGCAGAGGGAACTGCAGGAACCATACGAACCTAGTGTTAAGACACTCCGTTACTTAGTCCCTGCTTACTTCGTCCCCACTTTCCGCCGTTTTTCGAGGCATTGCGTGTTGAGTGACGGAACTCAACGCCGCGCTTTGCCTTAGTTGCCAGAGCGAAGAAAATGGAAATAGAAAAATCCATCTTCCCCGACTGGGGATCGAACCCAGAAACCGTCGCGTTACAGGCAGACGTTGCGCCTCTGCGCCACGACGGTCCTCTTATATCATGTTGTTTATATACATAAATACAAATATAAAATATAAATTCGTTGTATCTAAGATGGCTTATAACAATTGAGAATACATTTACAATAATTCTATTCTTATTAATCTATGTTTGAATTAGCTTAATATTTTCTCACCAAATGTTGATAAAAATTGAAAAAATCAAATAGTTTTTTTAAAGGTTTATTCAGTTTCACGCTTTATCCCGCTCG
Organism: Dione vanillae; assembly: GCA_037178615.1. NCBI lineage: Eukaryota > Metazoa > Arthropoda > Insecta > Lepidoptera > Nymphalidae > Dione > Dione vanillae. Next base: position 53,276 of record JAZFAU010000066.1, on the reverse strand, counting down.
TAGCAGGATAGACAAAGGGAAAAGCAGAAACCACAGGACACTTGTTAAGACACTCCGTTTCCCGTTTTTTCCCGTAAAAGGCAATGCGTGTTAAGTAGTAGAACTTAACGCGCAGAGCGAAGAAAATAGGGGGAATCCCCTGAGGGGAAATCGAACCGGCATAAATCCTTTGCGATACGACGGTCCTTATGAGGAATAATACTAAACACAGTCCTTAGTAATTTCTAGTAGCAATATTAATAGATAAACAATATTCATATAAAAATACACATAACATTCTCTCGTCGGAAGTAACTGAACGAAAACCTAATAAAATATACAAAAATACTATTGGAACTATTTTTCAATGTATTACAAATACAGGAGGAAATAATTTTTTTGTTTGCACATTTCAGGGTAGATGATCTAGAGCTGAGCACTCTCTTAATAATTCGCGAATTTCGCGTAATTTAACGCCGCTTATTGTTTTATGACATAACTTAACTTCACGTATTATTACTAACGGAGTATTCAGACAGTACAGAACGCCAAATGCTGCGGTCCATGCGTACCTCTTTTGCCTAACCCGCTGTCATTAACCTAATATAGTCTACAATAATCTAATTAATAAATAAAACTGATGTATTTTTTCCACAATCTCCATTTTCTTTTAAACTAAAAATGCAAAACGTTCTGTAGCTGAACTTGTTTATTGAAAATGATTTTACTGTTTTGTTTCTAATAGTTATTTTAAGTAATTGTCTCACTCTCTCTCTAAAGATATTTAAATTTGTAGTTTATAACAATTTGTTTGAAATTTCTTTTATTAAAATTAAAAGTCTTACTGCAAGGAATGAGGATGCCTTGATGTATATACAATTTATATAATAACAAGCTTATTAGAATTCGATTTGTTTTATTTATAACATGGCAAACGTTTAAATAAAAAAATAAAATAAAATAAATTACTTCCCCTTTCGAGAATTGAATCTTATCATAGTCACAAAACATTTTATTTCATCATTCTCTCATTATTACCATTTCCTTTTATTACTAGAATTTCCGAAAGAAAAACGAAAGCAGACGGTCGTAAATATGTACGAGTAGGTATACCAGTGATTTATTGCTTCCGACTGTAAGGAATAAAATATACTTCTATTAATTATACTTTTATTGTTAAAAACTGTAACTGTGAAATTGAATACAGTAACAGTATGGCGCAGTTGAACCAGTACTAATATTAAATCAGTGATTGTGAGATATTTGCATAAAACTCCTTTTTTCCTTTTTAAATGATTTTGATGACTGTATTTCCAATATAAAAGTCCTTGTATCCTTATATTGTATGTTTTATTATTTAAAATGTATACAGTATACATATATAGTAATGTACTAATAATAATAGTAGAATGTTCTAGAGGAAGTAAGACAGTTGACGAGGCGAAAGGTGTATGCAGGGACCGCAATGTTTGGTGCTCCGTTCTCTCTGACTACCCCACTAGGGATTAGGTGTTAAGCTACGTTTGTATGTATGCATTAATAATAAAACTGTGTCAACAGGAACATAGAATGTTAATTTCTATGTTAATATATTAGTTATTCAATTAGTAAGATAACATGATTTTATATTTAAATTTTGTACTTTTATATGAAATAAATTAGTAAATATTTATTTATATGTATAATATTTCTTTTAACTTATAATATGCAAGAACTTCAAGAAGACGCATGTTTATTGTCTTTTTGAAGTTGAATTTGTAAAATGTCTTCGTTTCCACCGTGTTCAGTTCCACCAAAGCTAGGAAAAATATCCACATCCATTTAGTTGATGCCAAATTGATGCATCAGATTTCGACGTCCATATGTATTCCAGAAACGTTTTCTTACTAAACATTTCTTATAAATTTTATTACATATTGTATTGTCTTTATATAAATGAGACTTAATATTTTCAAATGAAGCTCTGGCAAAACAATAGTGCCGTTAAGTTTCCGAATCACAGAGGACGGAGTGTCAAGACACTAGAGTGTAATCTATACTGCTTTACGTAAGATAAAACGTAAAGCTATAAAAGAACTCCTTATAATTTTTTATTAAAATTTTATCGTAAATCTTTTGCTCTTTTTAGAAAAACCTAGTAGTCATAGCATTAAATTCGACATATTACAGTTGTTTTAGGGCATTGGTTATAATATAGAGGCGTTGTGGCGCAGAGGAACACCATTTTTGCTTGTAAACATGACAGTTTGTGGGTTTGATTCCTACTTGGGAATGCATTATTTTCGTATTTTTGTTTAGAGAAAAGATAAAGCGTAGCGTTCAATTTCGCCATTCAACACGCTTATTATTTAAATATACATGTTATCCTTTTTCTGAATAGACTATGTAAATATATAGAACACATTCTAAATGTAATTATCTCATATACGACATTCTAATACGATCTTCTTTCGCTTTTCAGGCATTTTTCATTGCGTAACTCAATGCCGCGTTGTAATTTTTTTAATAGAGAGGACACAAAAAATAATTTCCCGCAAGTAGGAATCGAGCTCATAACTATCGCTTATACAGTCATGCGCTGAGCCTCTGTGTCTAATCTAATCTTATCTACATATAAAACTGAAAGTGAACAAAGCAAAGAACAAATTCAATTTGCTCCTTGTCCAAGCCATACATTCTATCTCTAAGTTTTAAATACGTGTAAAGTTTTTCAGTTACATGAATATCTGAAAATATCAGCCAAAGAAAATATAGACTATTTCTTATTTATTTTTTTAAATTATTATATAGTTGTTGTTAGAATACAATATTGTATTTTAGGTTATTTGTAATTCGATGTATTCCCATGAAAAGCATACAGATGAAGTTTTTGCGAAGTTACTGTCACTTATTCAAAGGAAAATTAAAAAAAAATTGTATTTTTATAATATGTACATATCGTTAAGGAATGTATTCTAATAAGTAGACATCAGATATATTAGTTAATTAAAACTATTTATTATAACAAAATACAATGGAGATGATTTTTTTATTTTATAATAGAAAGCCAACATCATTATGTTACAATGATCTAAAATTTTTCTTAACATTAAAAGTTTTACAATATAAGATATGTAGCTACAAAGTACATTACAATTATAGGCTAACTCAACATGCAATGTAATAAAACATAAAAAAAAACTTTTTTCACACTCACTCCATGTTTGCAAATATATAAATTCTACATGCTTACTTTTTAATTTGAATCCCAGACCGGTCCAGACTTTAATAGACAAGCATGGTGTTGACCATGCTTGTCCAATAAAGTCCAAACCAATTCAAGATTTAAATCAAAAAGTAAGTAGAGAAAAAATAAAACAACTAAATAGGTAGATTAAAAAACAAAATTAAATAAAAAACATAGTAAAAAAAAAAAAAAAAAAAAAAAAAAAAATAGAACTCTTTTGTAAAATGTATAAGGTATTCCGCAGATATTTTTACAATAAATATATCACGTTAAAAGCTTAAAATTATTTTTTATTTTTGTTTTATAAGATTTTATATTATATATATATATATATATATATATATATATATATATATATATATATATATATATATATATATATATATATATATATATATATATATATATATATATATATATATATATATATATATATATATATATATATATATATATATATATATATATATATATATATATATATATATATATATATATATATATATATATATATATATATATATATATATATATATATATATATATATATATATATATATATATATATATATATATATATATATATATATATATATATATATATATATATATATATATATATATATATATATATATATATTTTAGAAATATTATAAGTTCTAAAAGCTCTATTTGTCATAGTAATGATTTTTCGTATTGTAGAAAAAATAATAATAATCAATCAGCATTCTATTTTTTATATTTTTAATTTGTATATAGCCAGAAAATATACAAATATTGTCTTACTGAGATTTGAACCTACTACCATCGAGACAGTATATCAAGTATGCATTATGACATTCATTTACTGTCAATAACATCTGCAAACCAATATAAATGATTCAATAAATCAATCTACTCAAATTATAGGGTAAATCTGTCTTACGTTTCAATTATTACGGACTTCTGAGTGATTACATTATTAAAGTTAAACTAAATTAATGACTGGGCATGTGAAACCTAATAGCTTTTAATGCTATAGTGGAGATGAAATTTTCTAATTTTCAACAAATTTAGTCACTTATTTGAAAGCTTGTTAGGCGATGATAAACCAGCTGAATGGAAAAAACAATTTAGTATTCCATGGATTCACCATACGGTTGCCGGGTTTTGCGTAGCAGGTAGAAGAGCTTAGAGCAGCACCTGGGACTTGCGGATCAGACTTAGGCTTAAAGGTGTCCTTCACACGGTCCAAGCTTCTCTCACTACCTAACCAAATTTGAAATTAGTTTACTAGTGCGGAAATCTCCATAAAAATGTAGTAACGATAGTTCTTGACAAATCGAGGTACCAAAAATCTACTTTTTCAAACTAAAGTGTATCTGACAAATAAAATTGTAATCTTGCCTTCATTCCTTTGCAATTGTAACCTTCTAATGTTGAAACCAGATACATAAAGTAGTTACAGCTAAAAAATAACTTGTTATAAACAAATTACAAATTTGTTGAATTTTACATGTACATAGTTAGAAGTATTCTTAAAATATTACTAAACTATCATTTGCTCTTCTAAATAGCTCTTCTTATCAATTCTCCATTAGACGTGACATTGGCGAAGCGAATTGTGCTTAACTGGCACGCTCGAAACGAAGAAGAAGAAGAAGAAGTATAAAATCGTATATATAATATTAAACCGTCGTGGCGCAGAGGCGCAATGTGTGCCTGTAACGCGACGGTTTCTGGGTTTGATTTCCAGTCGGAGAAGATCGATTTTTCTATTTCCAAAGCAGGGACTAAGCAACGGAGTGTCTTAACACTGGGTTCCCATGGTCCTTGCAGTTCCCTCTGCCTACTCTGCCATGTGCGGGATAAAGCGTTTAGCTAAAAAAAAAATTAGAATCTACACACAAAATCGTAACTAGGACCTTATTGAGTCACAAAGTTACACGTTTAAATAATTTTGTCATATTTTGTGCTCAGTTTCAGTTCAGTACAGTTTCTTACTGTTTCTAAGAGCTGGTTCTTATAAACGACGTCAAACACCTTTCTACAACTTTTCATTTAAACTCAACTTTGAATTTCAATAATACGACAGATATTTAATTAAATATTCTAAATTGCGCTTTCGTGGTACAATTATACGATTAACTGATATACCTCGTTTTAGAAAACGGTTGTAGAATATTTTATAAGGTAAAAAGAACACAGTATTAAAATATGAATTGGAAACATTGCTTAGTATATATCGGAACTTAACGCCAAAAACTAACGATTAATTCAATATAATGATAATTTGTCAAAATAATATGAAATTACATAATAAATCATAACAAGGGCCGAAAGTTTGTGGGGTTCGAATCCCACTCGGAGAGGATGGATTTTTCGGTGTTCATTTATTTCGCTCTGGAAACTAGGCAAAGCGCTACGTTGAGTTCCGCCACTCAACACGCAATGCCTCGAAAAAGGCGGAAAGTGGAGACGGAGAAAGCAGGAACTAAGCAGCGGAGTGTCTTAACACTAGGTTCATTATAGTACCTGCAGTTTCCTCTGCCTACCTTGCAATGTGCGGGATAAAACGTGAAGCTAAAAAGAATCATAACAAATGTTGTTCACAAAATATATTCACTCAGACGTAATCAGTCTATTGTTCAATATAAAGGGCGAACTCTTTATACAGTAATAGTTATACAGTCGCATTTCGATATTATATATATATATATATATATATATATATATATATATATATATATATATATATATATATATATATATATATATATATATATATATATATATATATATATATATATATATATATATATATATATATATATATATATATATATATATATATATATATATATATATATATATATATATATATATATATATATATATATATATATATATATATATATTATATATATATATATATATATATATATATATATATATATATATATATATCTATATATATATATATATATATATATATATATATATATATATATATATATATATATATATATATATATATATATATATATATATATATATATATATATATATATATATATATATATATAGATATATATATATATATATATATATATATATATATACATATATATATATATATATACATATATATATATACATATATATATATATATATATATATATATATATATATATATATATATATATATATATATATATATATATATATATACATATATATATATATATACATATATATATACATATATATATATATATATATATATATATATATATATATATATATATATATATATATATATATATATATATATATATGTATATATATATATATGTATATATATATATATGTATATATATATATATATATATATATATATATATATATATATATAGATATATATATATAGATATATATATTATATATATATATATATATATATATATATATATATATATATATATATATATATATATATATATATATATATATATATATATATATATATATATATATATATATATATATATATATATATATATATATATATATATATATATATATATATATATATATATATATATATATATATATATATATATATATATAAGTACATACATACATATACGATATAAAACCCGTCACATATACATATATTTAGTATATGTGTATTATTCTGTACAGAGGCTAAATACATACTGGGCATTCTAACATAAGTAACGATAAACAACTGACTACTAATTAAATTCCATGCTAAGTTGCAGCTTGTTCAAATAAATAATGAATGCTGTTTACATACACCTGTAGAATTATCTTAAATATTATAGTTTTTACGTAGTAGAAGAAACAAAGAATGAGAAAGATACTATATATTTGTATTAATTTATAAGTAATTATTATGTTTAAGTATAGGATTAGGATTAAAACCTCGCATAGTACCTTCAATAGAGAAAAATAAGAAACCAATCTTCGTAAAATCCATAATTTGTCGCACTTAAATAAAAAAAAGGAACAATACTACTCAGCATTCCATGGATTCATCGTGCGTGTATCGGGCCCATTGCGTTGTACGAAGAGGAGCTTAAAGCAGCACTTGGGACTTGCGAACCGAGAGTAGGGGTAAAGGGGCCCCATTAAAATGCATTTACGCTCACCTCCACTGTCCGAGCTCCTTCCAATACCTAACCAAATTCAAAATGATTCAACTAGTGCCGCCTTCGAAGTGCGTTCTAGAAATGAAGTAGTAATAGTTATAGACAAGCTGAGATCTTTAGCAAACTATAGAGTTACTGTTATACTTCTTGCCCTTACATCAACCGCATATAAATTAACTCCAAACCTACTCCTGGTCAGTTTATTAGTAAGATTGAAATACTTGTTAAGTTTGAAGTTATGACTTTCGGGATATTTGTTTCCCATGTAATTGTAAGTTCTACGCGTTTTATGCTTCCATAACAAAGATAATTATCCAGTCTTGTTGACAATATAGTAACCTACTCGTGAGTTTTATACTATTTCGCATACGTATCTATCATAAGAGTCCAATCTGGAGCTGGTCTTAAAATTTACAAAAGTTTTTAAGCTTCCTGCACAAGCTCTATTGAACGTTCGCTGATTGTTATATTTTTCTGTACTCTTTCTTTATTTCTAGTATTTAACTTATTTTAAAATCATGCGATATTTTCATCATACGGAAAATGTACCTAAAATTATGTTTTTCCTACCTACTCGATGAAGTGGGTATTAAAACTGGAGTTAAAAAACATAGTCTAATAAGTAGAGCATAACATATGTTACAGTAAAAAATCTAAATTCAAAATATCTAAAGCATCTGCTTGTGAATAAAAAAGAATTTAATTTACTTTGTCAATGTGTAATAGATCACAGAATATCTAGAGATCACGTCATCCTTCAAAGAACTCTGCGAAGATTGCTCAGTTAAATCAAAAAAATGGAATTTCGGTAAGAAATTGCTATTTAAATTCCTTGATCAATCGCTTCCGCATCGGAAATTATACATTCGATTTATATAATCCTACAATTTGTATGACATTTTTAAAAATAGGAAGTTATAAAAATAATATAATCCTTAGAATTGAGAGAAAAATTCAATCTCAAAAAACCATCTATTTTCAATATGAAAAAACTGTCTACCTCAACAAAAAATCAAATTCACGTCCAATTTAATACCAAACTCTTGTAAATACTAATATACATTCTAAGTACTCTAGAATGTTCGTATAAAACTTCGACACAAGCACTATCCAATAGAGCAAAGTTAATAAAACGGATCTGGCTGTGATTAAAAAAGTAGCGAATTCGAAACAACAATTGGCGCGGCAAGAGCTCTTAGAAGTTTGAAATTTTCGCAAATGAGAAAACAATGTTGAAAGTACCCTAAATTTATGTATTAGTTCGTATCAATATAAAGTTGGGTAATTAAGTCAGATTCTAGACTAAGTATTATTTGAAGTAATTACTTAGATCTTGTAGTATCTATATATAAATCAACAAAGACTGAATTTCACACACATTAATATCTATGAAATTGTTAAAACAAAATCTGCTTTTGAAATATTTTTAGGCTTAGTTTTTATTAACAAAATGTATTCAGATGATATTTTATTTGAAAAAATATGAAAAATGGACATTGTGTAATAATTTACAAAAAAAAACTTAATCTTCAAAGACTATGAAAATAACATTTCGTGAACAAAGTTGTCCAATTAATTTTACATTAAATAATTTTTAAGTACTTTTATATTATAAATTTAAAAAATAAAATAAGATTAATTTGAAAAATTTGCGATACAATACGTGAAGAAATTTCCTAAGGTCAAGGGTCAAGAGTCGACATCATCGAGTTGTGTCTATGATTATACTTTAGGCAAATTCTTTACAATACTCAAGCAATGCTAGATTTTAGTGGTTAACCGTTGTCCAATCCTATTATTATTACAATGTCGTAGTTATTAATGTTTCAATTGGTATAATTAAATATATTTTTTTTGGCTTTTCGCTGCATGCTGCACGTGGTAAGGATAGACAAGGGAGGCCGAAGTAACCATAGAAACCTAGTGTTAAGACAATTAGTTCCCCACTTATTGCTATTCAAGACATTGCATGTTGAGTGGCGGATATCAACCACCTGTTTTCCCTTGTGCACCAGAAAAAATAACGTAATTTGTTTTTCGCCCAGTGGGAATGGAATCCGCAATCCGTCGCGTACTCTCTGCGTTCTCATAATATTACATTTTAATTATCACAATTAATACTTACATATCAATTTGAATGAAGAATCCCGGTGATGAAATTGTCATTAATCACCTGTGAACAAAAAATATCAAAATTATTTTATTAATATATTAATATTATTAAATCAATAACATTATTTCCACTTACCATTAATAAAACTGTTAGAGGAAGAGTTTTCCCTCTACCTACTCTCCTTTGTACGGGGTAAAAATATTACACACAACTTCCACATATACGTGTTGTAATTTAAACTAATAATTAAACAATAAATTAGAACAATTTGAAACATAAATTATAATCTATTTAACCTCAGTATCGTTATTCTGTACTTTACTATTCTATACAATATATAATTTTATAATATCCCTGTTGTTAGAACATTCCCACGTAATCCAATGCTATGAATTAAGTTATCAAATCGTGGTTAGAATGCGTAAAGCCTTATTCACAGTTTAGCTTAGCTTTACGGTGCTTTTGTTATATTGTACAGTGTTTTATGTTTAGTACAATAAGGGTTATTTCAGTTATTTTCCGGTTTGGTGGTGTACCCAAAATATGATTTGGCATTCTGAATTTAACATATAACTATTCATGTTATATATTTAAACTTTTCTAAATGAATTATGTCTTTTGGTGAAAATTGCATTCAAATTTGAGGCCTAGGTTAAAAAATTGACATACGTTAATTAGAAGTGGCCTTATTCTTTTCTATGAAATTACTAAGATTTGTTTAGAAGAAACATAACATTTCTGCACTGTTCAATTTTTTTAGAGATTCGAAGGTAATTTTTAATTAAAATTATTTCTTAACTTAACCCTCTAATGCTGGATGTTATTGAAGCTGTTTAATAGTGTAATAAAAATTGGCACTGGTAAGGTATGGTAAAAATCCCTCATCACTCATAGCAGGGTAGGCAGATGGAAAAGCAGTAGCTGTTGGAACCTACTGTTAAACAAATTTTCAATCCAATTCCAATTCACGTTATATCAATTAAATTTTACAATGTAATCTTTATTTTATATTTCAATCATACCTTCTATTCGAATTAAAATTGGAGAAGAAATAGTCTTAATTAATATTCTAATATAGCCACAATAAGTCGTCGATAAACCATAATAAAGGCCAATTTTTCAATACTAAAAAGTAAATTTATTTAATTTCTCCACTTAAAGATATAGTACGTCAAATTTATTGTATAGATATAAATCTTTAAATGTATATGTAAATTGTCATATTATTCAATCCCTAGTTTAGAGATGGTATACTGCCTTTAGTTATATCTCCCTATGTAATGAACTTCGCGAACTTTAGTTTGGTCGTCTAAACTAAATGTTAAGACATTTTGCTTGCATTCAATGCAATGGATGTATGCCCGTATATATATATGTGTAAATATATATATATATATATATATATATATATATATATATATATATATATATATATATATATATATATATATGTGTAAATGAAGTTTTAAATTAAATTAGTGTAAGATCTAACTGAATTAAATATACTGTTTTTATCTATAACAATGTTTACGGAATTGGTTCCTATGGTCCTTGGTTAAATTTCTTTATAATATAATTTGGACCTTCGTAGCGCAATGTCAGCCTGTTAACGCGACGGTATGTGGGTTTCATTCCCATTCGGGGATTTCATTTCCATTTTCTTCTTATTAGAGGCAACAAGACAAAGCGCAGCATTAAGTTCTGCAATCCCTAAATTGGCTGAAAGTGGTAAACAGAGTGTCTTAATATTGGATAACTATGGCTCCTACGGTTCTCTCAGCTCAACCTGCTAATTTTAAGGGAGTGAATCTTAAAAAATAGTTCTTTTTTTTTTAGCTTCACGCTTTATCCCGCACATGGCAGGGTAGGCAGAGGGAACTGCCGGAACCATAAGACCTAGCCTAAAAACCTAGTGTTAAGACACTCCGTTACTTAGTCCCTGCTTACTCCGTCCCCACTTTCCGCCGTTTTCGAGGCATTGCGTGTTGAGTGGCGGAACTCAACGCCGCGCTTTGCCTTAGATGCCAGAGCGAAGAAGATGGGAATAGAAAAATCCATCTTCTCCGACTGGGGATCGAACCCAGTAACCGTCGCGTTACAAGCAGACGTTGCGCATCTGCGCCACGACGGTCTTCTTTTTAACACTATTATTAAATTACTTTAAATATAATTTAAAAAACTTTGCCCTATATCTATTTAAGGGTAAGTAAGAAGTACGTACAGACAAAATACTCAGCTGTCGGCATTATCTAAATGCGTTATGTCCTTCTCACTCTGTTTGAACGAAAGTTGGTTTCAAGCAGCACTCTAAAGATTTGTACCGGAAATGGATAGCCATATTTTCATTTAAAACAAAAATAGAATATTGGGCATAAATTCGACAGATGATATATATTTGGGGTAAAACTCAACATGCTTATGACGAAACAAACCTTATTTGCCTATATTTATGATTTTTAAAGTTAATATTCACTCCAAGGATTAATAAAGTGTACTAAAAAACATTTGAACAATAAAATTTAGACTGAGATGCTAAATTTTACATATTTTATTTTTTATTTTTTATATATATATATATATATATATATATATATATATATATATATATATATATATATATATATATATATATATATATATATATATATATATATATATATATATATATATATATATATATATATATATATATATATATATATATATATATATATATATATATATATATATATATATATATATATATATATATATATATATATATATATAAACTAGAAGACTAAGACTAATACCGCGTTTTGTCTTGCCTTTATAAACACAAGAAGATAAGTTCTTTACATTCAAAAATAACGATCTCAACTGAATTCACGACCACTGGCCAATTACAGGCTGCATCACTACACCAAGATGGTCTTAATATTTTTATATGGTTTAAGAGGTCAAATTTTACTAGAACAAAAAATCGTCGGCGTATTAAGCTTTCTAGAGCGTTATATAAAATACTATTATATATCTTACAACATTTTGTTTGGACAACTTAAATAGCCTAAGTTAGTGGGTAGCAAGATTGCATTGGAATTATAATGAGTTAAGCGGATATGAAACAATTTTAAACTAATTTATGCTAAATATGTTTGTTGATAAGATATTAGGAACTTTATTTTCTGAGAAATTGTTTTTTTACAAGCGGAGCTCTACGCCGCATTTGGTTTTAAATCAAACAAAATAATTATATTTATTTGATCATATTTTTAAATATTTATTTTAAATCTTAATATGTAAAATACATATTAAGATTTAAAATATATAGTATCAAAGATAGATAAGTATTCATTACATCTAACTTTGATACTAATTCCTTTTTAATTTCTGTACAAATTGTTAAAAGATCACTTCAATTTCAAATGTCCTATACAAAAGTGTAAAAATGTAAAAACAAGATACAAAGCGACGATTAACAGTCAGCAAAACATGTTGGCACAACATCGTATCTGGATTGTCTTTTCCAGATACTTTCTTTTGTTACTACTATTTGTACATGTATACTATAAAACGTTTGTGTAAACAAAACCATTATTTAAAATTATATTTCAAAATAGTAAAATAATATTTTAAAATATTATTACGTAGTGAGTTTTATATATTTATTTTTGAAGAGATGGTTTTATTGTACGGATATTAGAATGCTAGGAACTAAGATTTTAAGTAGTATTTTTTTTGTTATAATCCATTAAACGAGTTAGGACCGTCGTGGCGCAGAGGCGCAACGTCTGCCTGTAACGCGACGGTTTCTGGGTTCGATCCCCTGTCGGAGAAGATGGATTTTTCTATTTCCATTTTCTTCGCTCTGGCAAACTAGGTAAAGCGCGGCGTTGAGTTCCGCCACTCAACACGCAATGCCTCGAAAAAAGGTGGAAAGTGGGGACGGAGAAAGCAGGGACTAAGCAACGTAGTGTCTTAACACTAGGTTCCCACGGTCCCTGCAGTTCCCCCTGCCTACCCTGCCATATGCGGGATAAAGCGTGAAGCTACAAAAAAAAAGAGTTAGATATATTAATCGTTTCGATGTAAACGACCAGTGCTACTTCTTGAACTTACATTCTTTTATATATCATACACAACCTTAAACCATTTCTCATTCTTTTTACCACGAACAGGGTATAAACCACAGAAAAAAGCATTAAAATAGCTTTTAGTTCAATAAGATATAGCATTTTTTACTTTGTAGTTCTAGTTATTTATTTATATACTTAAAAAAATACTAAATTATTTATATATTTTCTTTAATTTTAACTTAGCTTAGACCTACAACTATTTTTACGACAATTATTTTTACACCAACGAATATAACGATTATTCTTTTATTTTTTTCAAACAGTTAAAAAATATATCAATTTTATTTGATTCAAGTCAAATTGGATAATTCAAGCTTTAAAGCTTAAAGTTAAATAATAAAACAATACAAACAACACAAGTCAAAACAACGTATGCACAAATTGTCATAAGTAAAACTCATACAACAAAGCTCATACAATCGAGCTTATGAAAAGGAATTTTAAAGAGAAAGCTGAAGACAACAATAGCTTTAACTTTTGCTTGGAAACTTTAATTTTTCCGCTACTCGTGAATATGTTGGACAGTTCAAATGTTCTCCACGTACAGCAGAATGGAATATAGTTTTATTTAAAAATATTGTATCTATATTTTGTTGATATCTGACAACTGTCTATAATACAAATCCTTTGAAAGTTTTAAAGATAGCAATAGATGTATGCTTTAGAAGAAAACCGTACCTGCTCTACAATTTCTACTGTATAAAAGAATTCTATGGTTTATTTGTAAATCACCGTGAAAGCTCTGAGCTTTATAAAAACCGAGAATTGATTCATGGTTGAAGACCGTGCCAGACCGTATATGTATATATATATATATATATATATATATATATATATATATATATATATATATATATATATATATATATATATATATATATATATATATATATATATATATATATATATATATATATATATATATATATATATATATATATATATATATATATATATATATATATATATATATATATATATATATATATATATATATATATATATATATATATATATATATATATATATATATATATATATATATATATATATATATATATATATATATATATATATATACTTAGTCTTGCCATAAATATTGTTATAAAGAAAAGCACGATTTTTTTTATACGTAACATTTATTCCTTTCATAGTGATTTAGTTTAATACATCAATATATAACTATTAAAAATATACAATGTTTATTCGAAGTGGTCCCCATTGGCTGCAATACAGTCTTTTAAACGTTGAGGCCAGTTATCAATAGCAGCACGAACTCTTTCTAGAGGAAAATTCTTCACTGCCAACCGAATGGATTGTTTTAGGGACTCCAAATTATCATGGCGTTTAGAGCAAGCCTTACTCTCTAAAACTGACCATAAATCATAATTCAATGGATTTAGGTCAGGACTTGACGACGGCCAGTTTTCAGTGCTGATAAAGTCCGGAACGTTAGTTTTCAACCAAGATTGGGTGGATCGAGCTCTATGACCCGGTGCCGAGTCTTGTTGAAAGCACCATTCTTTGTTATTGAACATGGTGTTAGTTAAAGACTTAACTACCGTCTCAAGAATGGTATTTTGATAAACTTGTGCCGACGTTTTAATACCTTTTTCACAAAAATATGGCTCAGTCACCCCTTCATAGCTAACACTCCACCAAACCATCACTGAAGTGGGATAATGCCCACGTTGTACTCTGTTTACTAATTGCGAAGCTTCTTTAGAGCTTCCAGCACAAATACGGTCATTTTGTTTATTAAAATACTGCTCAATTGTAAAAATTTTCTCATCCGTAAACAAAATTTTTTTGTGACCTCCCTTTGCGTACCGCTTAAGTAGTTGTTTGGATTTTACCACCCTATTCTTCTTTAAATTATCAGTTAAGAAGTGACCAGTACGTCTCTTATAGGCTGCAAGTCCTAAGTCATCTTTTAATATACGCGACATGGTTCTAGGAGCTATCTTCATCTCCCGAGATAAAATCTTTTGCTTACGGACAGGATTTCTTCGAATTCTTTCCCTAAATGCTTTAATCACCTTTTTCACACGAACGGTACGTGGACGGCCAGATCTTTTTCTGTCACAAACAGAGGAGGTATCATTGTACCTATCAATAGCCCGGTAAACAAACATTTGACTAATACCAAGCGGGTGGAGGGTTTTAAAAATTGCACTTTTCTCCATACCTACTTTATGTAAGGCAATCACAGCGATTCGGTTCTCTTTATCACCCCACTCCATTTTAATATAACAAAATATTTAACAATATAATGGCGCGAAAATAAGAAAACACATCAAGCAATCATATAAAAATGACAGATTCCAAATTCAAACGTAATATTTTCTTTTTTTGAATAGTAACAGTATTTATGGCCAGACTAAGTATATATATATATATATATATATATATATATATATATATATATATATATATATATATATATATATATATATATATATATATATATATATATATATATATATATATATATATATATGCTTATAAATAACTAATACTATTGCTTAATAATATTATTACGACAAAAACGTGCCGATGTTATTTATTCATTATATATTTTTTAGTTTTCATCATTGATTCATAAGGACGGCAAAAGTGAAAAACTTTTCAGCCTCTAAATTAAGTCACTGCTGACACCAACTGACATACGACTTCTTCCCCTAAACGTCTCATTTTATTACTGGCTTAGGAGCTTGAAATACTTTTAAGATAATCGGCTGAGCCAATATTAAGGCTAAGATATATTTCACTAAAAGATAAAGTAATCGATAATCGATTTATACATTGACTTAAAATACATTAAGTACATGTAGATTGAGGCTGTGATGGAGAAGCGGTACGGCGACTTCACTTCATAAAAATTTCAATGTGACTAATATTGAAATTTTTATGATAATGAATTAAATAAATTATATTTATTTTTTTATTAAAACAACATAAATTCAATAAAATAAAATACAAACCTACAATATCAATGTAAATGCCGCCTTTTCACCGGTGGTAATGACTTCTAATCAACCCATTTCGTAAAACAATCCATGTATCAATTACGTAAAATAAACGCGCTCCTAGTAAAATAACTTAAAATTTTACATACCATAAAGTGCTTTAATTAGCATCCACTTGTAAACGGGACGGTCAGTGGGTTCAAATAACATTTTTGGGGGATGGATTACTTCATTTTCATATCCTCCGCTTGAGCACGTAGGGAACTGCGGCGTTCACTTACGTCACTCAACGCATAATGCCTCATAAGGTGAAAATCTGAGAACGGAGTATTTTGGCACTAGTTTTCTAAGGTTTTGGAAGGTAGCGATATTTTCTCTGCTGATATGAACTTTATGAGCCTAATGTTAAGACGCTCCACATGAAGAATGATTAAATACGTACAAATAAATACATAAATAATATTTATTTATTTGTATTTTATAATTATTTTTCTTTGTTCATCTTGTGAAAAAATAAAACGCGGCGTTGAGTTTCGTAACTCATCACACAGTTGACAACGGGCTACGGGGTATCTTCACACTAAGTTTTTTTATATAAATAGTTCTATGTGCAGGATTCAATATAAAGCTATTTTTTTCATTGAGATAAAATCAGTAGGTTAAATTTATAGAATTTAGAGGTAGAAATTAGAATAAACAATATCCAAATATAATTTCAGTTCCTAAATTTTGAAGACAAAAGACTTGTTCCGTACCGATTACACGGTTGTAGTAATTCTGCTGACGAAAAAATACGACAATCCCTTAAAATGTTTACTTTTTGCCTTTTGTACTTATTGTTATAGTGGCAACGGCAGAGGCCTAATAATAGGGTCTCTTATTATAGTAGAGAATTCTAAAATTGGATAAAAATTTGAATTCGGATGAAAAAAAATTATGACCGTTGACCGTTGTGGCGCAGAGGCGTAAGCGACTGCCTGTACTCGCGACGGTTTCTGGGTTCGATTCCCACTCGAGGAAGATGGATTTTTCTATTTCCATTTTCTTCGCTCTGGCAACTAGGCAAAAGCGCGGCGTTGAGTTCCGCCACTCAACACGCAATCGCCTCGAAAAAGGCGGAAAGTGGGGACGGAGAAAGCAGGGACTAAGCAACGGAGTGTCTTAACACTAGGTTCCTACGGTACCTGCAGTTCCCTCTGCCTACCCTGTGCGGGATAAAGCGTGAAGCTATATAATATAATATAATAATAAAAATTTTGACAAGTTACAAAACTACATACTGTGGTAGATAGTATAAAAATAATAATTTAACACTAATACGCTATATAAAAGTATTCAAAAAGCCAAATCAGGAAAATATATTCAATTTACAAATTTAACAATATTTGAAAATGATGGAATAATGTGAGAATCTATAAGGCGTTTGCGTCTTGAATAATAAAGAGCTTTGGAGGTTTTTTTAACGTATTAAGTGATTTATTAAGCAGCTTCAGGGGATTTTCATTCGACGTGCATTTATTTATGGTACGTGTGCGTGTGGCTCTAGTGATATGGATTGGAAGCGACAGTAATGCGATACGTAATCATTAATTAATTCATTTAATTTATTGTGTTTTGACAAAAAGTAGGAGATTTCTTTTTTATTTAGTATATTTGTGTTGGGAGTTTAATTTAACTGTTTTTTTTTGAAGCGATTCATTTATTTACAAAAATAATTTATTAAAAATACAGAAAAGGACTATACATCATGCATGATATGAGGGGACAGTCGTGGTACAGAGGTGTAGGGTTTGCCTGTAAACGTGACGCTTAGTGGGTTCAATTCCTACGCGGGGAAAATGGATTTTTCTTTTCTATTTTATTCGCTCTGGAAACTAGTGTCTTAACACTAAGTTTTTTGTGTTCCCTTCTTTGCTTATCCTGCTATGTGCGGGATAAAACATGAAGTTAAGAAAAAATATATGAAAATATACTCCTAAGTGCAAAGCTTCAAAAAACATATACTATTAAATAAATAAATAAATAAATAAAATGAAGTCATTTACCACAGGTACTTTAAAAAGCCTTGCTTAAGGTTTAAGGTTTAATAACATTTAAAAGAAATTAGGGCAGTTTATTAATATGGAGGATGTAAAAAAATTAAATATATATTTATGTCGAAATAAAAACCTTTATGACTCTATATAGAATGAAATATTTTCTCGCTAAGCTACTATTTGCAATATATTATAACTGCACTCTATATTACGTATATATACATATATCAGTTTGTATATATACATATATCATTTTTTTTTTATGTTTCCTTCAGATAACTGATATATATATATATATATATATATATATATATATATATATATATATATATATATATATATATATATATATATATATATATATATATATATATATATATATATATATATATATATATATATATATATATATATATATATATATATATATATATATATATATATATATATATATATATATATATATATATATATATATATATATATATATATATATATATATATATATATATATATATATATATATATATATATATATATATATATATATATATATATATATATATATATATATATATATATATATATATATATATATATATATATATATCAGTTATCTGAAACATAAAAAAAAATTAAACGTAGCGGGTTATATGTTTTCTTTAGGCATTTTTTATATCCTCAGTGTGAATTAACACTTTAAAAATAATAAAAATAGTATTGAAACCCTTCATTCTTTAAGATCTTTACCCGAGATAGTATGCGATGAGAAACGAAACTTAACGACGCACTTGTTTATTGTGATAAGGAATTAAAATCAAATATTTTTTATGTTTTCAATTCTCTTGATTTTTTTTTAGCTTCACGCTCTATCCCGCACATGGCAGGGCAGGCAGAAGGAACTGCAGGGACCGTGGGAACCTAGTGTTAAGACACTCCGTTGCTTAGTCCCTGCTTTCTTCGTCCCCGATTTCCGCCTTTTTCGAGGCATTGCGTGTTGAGTGGCGGAACACAAACGCCTCGCTTTGCCTAGTTTGCCAGAGTGAAGAAAATGGAAATAGAAAAATCCATCTTCTCCGACTGGGGATCGAACCCAGATACCGTCGCGTTACAGGCGGACGTTGCGACTCTGCGCCACGACTAATCTTGATATTTTATAAAAAATAAATAAATCAGTATATAATAAAGTGTAGTGGTTCACTAAATCTAGGTCATTAATTAGGATACAGTCACCCAGAACGTTAACAGCATACTCTTACATGATATATAAAGTAGTTGCAAATAATATTATTATATGAAAATAAATTCTTACTAGGCTCTGTTATAAATAAAAATATTACGTACATTTAAAAATTTCTTTCCAATGTGTAATACTTTGATCGGCTTTTTATACCATGTTTATTATATATAGTTCTTATTTATTATGCGTTTATAATATCTTTAAGAATAAGCAAATAACAATTTAGTCATTTTATATACTGAATAACATAATATAAGAACACAGAGGGAATTCTACCAAATTAATTTCGTCCAATATAAAATTTTAATGATCAGACAGGACAGAAGAACCCTTTTCTTTTAGTTTACTTAAGTATCTTAAAAAGGAGCAAGGTTATTTGGTTTCTTTCATTGAATGAAAGAAGATTTTCTTTTTTAATTCCCTTATGATTTACGACTATAAATTCTTTATATTGAGAGAGAGAGTCGAACCTTTAACTATATAAACAAATGACAAAAACTTATCTTAAAGCATAACTAAATGAATATGTTCAACACAATGTACATAGAATAAATTTTTATCTCTTGAAACATTATTATTGGTATTTGGGAAACATTACATACATATATTTATATTTTATCTTTATCGAACTACTAATAATACTAATAACAGTATTTCCTAAGAAAATTATAAGAAAAAGCGTCATATAAGAAGTGCTCGAAGGACCAAAACCGATAACAATGAAAATAGGTTGGGCTATCGACCTAATCTTTATTGTTTATATAATTTGTAATGAATATAAGGGACCTATAATACCTAGTCAGTATTTGCACAACGTTAGTGTATATAAAAGTTTCCCTAAATAATATTTTATAGGTAATAGGGTATATAATATGTAAAATATATATAATATAAATGTACATATGTTTAATATGAAATACATATTATATTTATATTTATAAAGGGATTTGAACCCACGCTTCTTGGTAATCGCCCAAGAGGTTCAATTCCCACTACGTAAACTTTTTATACATTTTCTATAAATATATTTTGAATCCTACTGAGAACTAATGAGAAGAAATTTCATAGATTTATTGTGACTCGGATTTATTTTTTTCTTAGCTTGAACCTATTACCTTTTATAGAGTCTAGGAGTCAAGGGCAAGGAGAATCTTGTAAAAATAACTTCTTTCTTGCTTTTCTTTGAAGTATTCAACGTTAAATATTACCTTGTCACAGTGAAGATATCAAGGAATTGGATAACCATCGCGCTTACAGTCAGATATCGTTATAACACGACTGCTTCAACAGAAACTGTGAATACACTGTAAATTTACACGTGCACGTTTCAGCTTAAATTTCAGGATTTTGATATAATACTTTATATCTACAACTATATACCTACTGCTAAACTTACGCTTCGTATGTACATACTTTGAAATGTTTTCATACTTGCTATTATACCGAAACACCTCACATTTCTTTTACATATTAAATTATTCTTTTGCAAACTGAATACCAGTAGTCTAGTATTAAGACTTTACATCCTTATATATTTATGAAACTAAATATACCTACATACTTAATTTCTGGATGCTCTTAAAATTTAAATTATAAAACGTGTAAAAATAAAAAATAAAGCGTCTGGCTGTAAACGCGACGGTTTGAGAGTTCGATTCCCACTCGGGGAAGATGGATTTTTCTATCTTCATTTTCTTCGCTCTGGCAACTAGGCTAAGCGCGGCGTTGAGTTCCGCCACTCAACACGCAATGCCTCGAAAAAGGCGGAAAGTGGGGACGGTGAAAGCAGGGACTAAACAACGAAATGTCTTAACACTAGGTTCAAATGGTTCCTGCAGTTCCCTCTGCCTACCCTGCAATATGCGGAATAAAGTGTGAAGCTAAAAAAATAAATAAAAAAATATATAAAACTAAAAACAAATACCTAAGGCGTATATGTTTTTAGTTTTTTATTTTTTTTTTATTTTTTTAGTATGACCATGTTATGCGCTGACCTAAGAGCTATGTTGGAAAAAAAAACCTTGATATGTCTGTACCTGAAGTTAGACCACTCGGGCGCCAAATGAAATATGTGCCAATAGATTGTTCACTAAGGATGTAGAAGATCTATATATATATATATATATATATATATATATATATATATATATATATATATATATATATATATATATATATATATATATATATATATATATATATATATATATATATATATTTTAATGAATATCGTACTCCTTGGAAACTAAGAAAAATAACTTATCATACGTACTACATAGTAACAAAGGGAGTCGTAACTACATACATTATCTTAACTTGTTTTGACAATTAGCTTCAGTTAGCTAGCATATGATATGTTAATATATGTTGTATTTCAATATATGTATATTGTCTACAATTCAGATGAAAAGCGGAGAGTGGAGGGTTTTGACACCGGACTCTCTGCTACCTTGCTGTACGTATTCTATATACATTATAAAAATTATATAAGCTTTGCTTCAATTCCCAACACATACTTTTGTACACAGAAAAGAACGGTTAATCACCTAATTTATGGTAATATTATCACGATACAAATTACAAAAGACCTAATATGTCGCTAAAATAAACGAAATCTTTAAAGTAAACACACTATTTTACCTTTTAGTAAATTTGAACCGTAGGTAACATTAGTTTGTACCAGCTCTTGATTATTTGTTTAGGATTTACTAAGTAATTAACAAAGTTGATGACATGAGCCAGGTATTGTGCTAAAATATTTGAGCCTTGAATATCAATTACAAAGAAATGTTAAAAGTTAAATATTTACATATACAAAATTAACACTTCAAAAGGATTTTCTAGATTTACGGTGTATTCTGCACGTGGCAGTGTAAGCAGAGAGAACCGTAGGGACCATGGGAACGTAGTGTTAAGGCACTACCCTAAAGTGAAGTGGAGAGCACTTTAGAGAGAAAAAAATGGAAATGGAATAATCCACACTCCCCAATTGGGAATCAAACCCACAAAGTGATACGTTTACAGGTATTACTGCAGCACACGGCTATACGACGGCCCTAAATTACTTGTCTAAACGTTTAATATTATGAACTTTTTTTAACGTTTTCACGCTTTATCCGTACATGGCATGGTAGATAGGGGGACTGCAGGAAGCATAGAACTGCAGTGTGTCAAGATACTTAGTTGCTAAGTCCCTACCTAATAACACAAACATAGTCAGGTCATGCCATTACTAAACCATAATATTGTAATGGAACACTTTAAAATTGTTAAATTGCCTAAACTTTCAGCTATTAGGGCTTTATAACTTGGTTTTGCAATTTTGTTTATTTACAATGTTAATTTATAAAGGGAAAGTGAATATATTAAGGGAGGGCGCGAAAGAATATTAATACTACGAGTTCAGGAGATAAGGTGAGGTTATTGTTTTATTAAAGAAAACTTGGCCACATAATTTCGGTACGATGGGTGATAAATTTCAATATAAAATGTTCGTAAGCTAAATACTTTTTTTGGTTAATATCAAAACATTATCTGATTTTTGCTTAAAATTTTTCAACTTTTTAGCAATAAATCAAGGAAATGCAATGTATACATATAAATAGAAACGTCCAAAGGTACATTTTTTATAGCTTCACGCTTTATCTCGCTTATTGCAGGGTAGGTGGAAGGAACTGCAGGAACCATATGAACCTAGTGTTAAGACACTCCGTTGCTTAGTCCCTACTTTCTCCGTCCCCACTTTCCACCTTTTTCGAAGCATTGCGTGGTGGAGTGGCGGAACTCGACGCCTCGCTTTTGCCTCTTTTCCAGAGCGAAGAAAATGGAAATAGAAAAATCCACCTTCCCCGAGTGGGAATCGAACCCATAAACCGTCGCGATTTACAGGCAGACGCTTACACTTCTGCGCCACGACGGCCCGCACTTAAAAACACTGTACAGCTCGTTTTACTATAATCATTATATAATCATACAACATAACTATAAAACTTCCAAATAAAATCTCCCCTCGAAATCACGCTTATACACAAACTAAGTCAATTAATATTAGAACTGCATATGTCAGGCAAATTGTACTCTCCCCATGACAATTTCCGTTAAGACCCCATACAAAAGAATGTAGTTAAGACGTAAGCTAATCCACCATTAAAATACCCTCGCCATTACTTTGTAAGGGGAACATATTAAGATGTCTAAATAATATTTTCTTTGATTGTTATATAGCAATTTGTTATTTTTTGTACTTTTCTTATTGCTTTAATTTAAATTTGAATATATATTAAGAATATATTGTTTGAATAATTTATTCGAAATATATTAATATAATTTGTTAGCAGGTTTGAGAGATTATTGTTTCTTGATTTGTTGATTCATCTTAATTTGAGATGTTACATGTTAAAAAAGAACTGTATAATAGTACGCGGTGATATTAACATTTAATATATATCTCAGTAAATTGTGTTAAATAGGATAGTTTAGTTTATTTTATGTAGATCAATCCTTTTAAGTAACACAATCAGTTCGTTTAAGTAACGCAACGCTGTGGCTGTGTCGTAAAAAAACCAAATAAAAATAATATTTTATTAATTAATAAATAATTTCTTACTCCTAAATTTTTCCTCTGAATTAACGAAGGTGGTAGGTTTTCAAGAGCAGGTTCAAATCCTGCTGCGTTCAAATTTTTATATATATTTCTCAGAGTATAAATTACGTCTTATATTTAATAAAGACATTGATATACCCGTACTAATGGTACAAATATCTACAGTACAGTCAATTCAGTCGACGGCGGCGTCGATTACGTTCCTAGTAAACTGTTATGAGGCAACATTATCGTATCCTTAATGTGTTAGCCTTGCGTACTAAACGGTAGACGATTTTGATTATGAATTGGCCTTGGGTCTTTCTATATATTAGGTTTATGGAGTAATCTTGTTCAAATGAGTGGGATGAGGGAAAAATTGAATTTAAATTAGCTACATATTTTAAAGGACATAAGTGATTTTGATTCTTCTAGTCTTTTTTATGTTTGGAAAAAAGAAACTGATGTTAAAGCATGTTCTTTGTGCCTTGCATTTATTTTTGAGTTACGAAGCTACGCGCCATCTTTCTGTTGTTAATAGAGCGAAGAAAATGAAATAAGATCTTTTAGCAAACTATGGAGAGATTTCGCTGTCGTACCTCTCGCTCTTACTTCAACCACATATAAATTTACTCTAAACATATTCCTGGTCAGTTCGTAAGTAAGCTCGAATTAATTATATACAGCAAAATATGATTACTTACATTTTATATACAGCGTAATTGCTTATTTAAAGTAAAATATGAAAAAAAAAATCAAAAAACAAACCACTTATCCACTGTTAATAAATAAATGATCAAGTATAAAATCTCCACTATGGCATCAAAGTACGATAAAGTAAACTTGTAAAAGGAAAACGAGGCTTAAGACATTTTTGTTTAAAGCTCGCCACTTAAGTGGATAGAGAATGACTATCTAAGTAAGGGCACGCGTACATGATGGAAAACAGAAACGGGGGTGATTTTTAATTTATAATTTATTGTGCCATTCAAATAAGGGGTGCATCTGGGTACTAATTCATATTATATTTGTTTGATCCGCCCATTTTTTTTATTATGAGGCTGAGAGGGAGATTTTAGTGATAAAACACTATGTTATTTTTCAATTTACTCTTGTTAATAATTAAATAAGAAAAACATGAAAAAACAATTAGTAGGGTATAAATGAGTCGATAGATGGAACCTAGTTTACCCACTTTCTGCCTGATTCTCTAGACATTAAGTATTGAGTAAAGAAAAAGAAATCAGTTATTCCCGCTTGTGGGAATCGAACTTAAAACCGTCGCGTTACAAGTCCTCTTTGACTTTTCTTACTATTAACTTGAAATAATATGGCATATTATAAATGTACACAAGATGTAAGCAATTTAAAATTGAGAAAATAACACTATAGAATAACAGAGGTAAAAGTAATTTATAATGTACTAAGTTCAAATGCAAAGTGGATGGGAAAAAAATGCCGTCACACTTAATTTTAGACTTAAACTTATTGTTTAAAGGAGTAAAGTTAGACAATTATAATTTTTGTGAACTTATATTTGTATATTAAATACAAATTCCAATCAATGATTACGGGTTCGATATCCACTCGGGAAAAAATTATGTAGGTTACACTCAATTTTTTTTTCTTCAAGTTCTAATCCTGCTCTTAGCAGGGTAGGCAAATGAATTCGTAGGAACTGAAGGAACCTAGTGTTAAGACACTCCATTCACCGCTTTCCGCCCTTTCAAGGCATTGCGTGTTAAGTGACGATATTCAACCGAACAAAATGGGAAAAAAATCCGTTTTGCTTGGCCGGGAGTCGAATCCATAAACCATCGCGCTTACAGGAAGCCATGCCTCTGCGCCACTACAGTCCTCTTTATCTACCATGAGAGGATAAAATGTGAAAGTAAAAAAAATAATGTTTTTTTATTATTACCAATAATGTTATATTTGTAACTTTAAAGTTACTTAAACAAGATAGGACAATATAAAAGGTGCCTCTATATATTTTAGCTACCGTTTTAAAGCAGATTACATTGCATAGAGCGTTGCAATACATTATGTTTAATATTATTTAGTAGAGAAAGCTTTTGTGAATAATAAAATAATAAATCTTGTTAATAGGTGATAAATACTTAATTTTTTGTGAAAACGTTCAAGTGTAGGTAGGTAATTGTAATAAATTTTAGTAAATTGCTATTTTTTCCTTTTTTTGAAATAATACTATTGCTGTTGTTATAGTTGGTTGCACAGTAGTTGACTGCTTTTGACGATCACGGATTCAAGTCTTATCTTATCTTTGTTTATCTTTTTTTTTAGCTTTTATAATCCAATCTTATATAATCTTATCTTTTTTTACTTGAATATTACGAAAATTTGCTTGCTTTGACTAGAAAAAGAAAAATGCTGATAAATTACCATTTCCACAATTATGTTGAGAAATCTACAACCTTTTTTTCGCTACATGCTGCAACCCGTACATAGATGGAATTTAGTAATAACACACTTCGTTCTGCACTTTTTGAAGTATTGTGTGTTGCGTGGCGGATCTCAATTCCGCGCTTTGTCTTACTACCAAAGCAAAGAGAATGAATCGTCATTCATTCTCAACTATTAATAAATCGTATTGCATTACACATTGGGGTAGTATCTGACAATAGTTGTTGGTTCAATTCCGACTAGTGAAAGTAAATCACTTTAATTTCATGACTCCTGCTTGGATTGATTATAGAGTTAAATATCGCTACTCAACATAGCTACTCGAACTGAATACAGTGAACGCTATGTTTTGACGTTAGGTGCTCTTTATCTCCTGCAATTTTAAATATGAAAAGTGAAAATGATCAAAACTGACCAAGTCTAAAAATAGTAATGTAACTTATAAGTGTCAAATGTATTCTTTAAATTTGACTATAAAAGCGACGATAGGCAATTCGATTCACACTCGAGGAGAATTTATTATTTTATTTTTATTAATTTTCTTCACTCTTGTAAGAAGCCAAAGCGCGGCGTTAAGTTGTAATATTCTAATATTACGTTCCCTTCTTTACGTACCATATGCGCGATACCATGCGGGATATGATATAAAAAAACTAAAAAACAAAGCCTATATTCGCGTACTATTTAACACAAACACACAAATATTCATTAATAAACACAAACAAGGGCACTTAATAATAATGGGCTTTTTTTTAGATTATACTTAATTTGTTAAAGTGGAAAATGACGTTGAAATAAACATTTGTAGGCACCTAATTCTTTCATTTACCAAGTATTACTCATCGGGCTTTCAAAGGAGGTGAAAACGAAAAATTAGCCATTTTCCCTTTTGAAGAGAACAAGATCGATTCATCTCAATTAGGAAAAAAGTTGGAAGCTGGTCTAATTGAATTAGTAGACCAGATTTAGTTGTTACGAGAAAACTAAAGTATTTTTTCTCTTTTGATAAAAGTTATACATATATATATATATATATATATATATATATATATATATATATATATATATATATATATATATATATATATATATATATATATATATATATATATATATATATATATATATATATATATATATATATATATATATATATATATATATATATATATATATATATATATATATATATATATATATATATATATATATATATATATATATATATATATATATATATAAAAGTAAAAGCATAATATAAAATTCTATCAATGATATAAGAAAGCTAAAAATCGTAAAAATCGTGAAGCTATCAATGACATAGTTAAAATATAACTAACATAATTTAATGAAAACAATAATAATACTTATCATTTTTATTATATATGTTTTGATCCGGATGATGTATATTTTGTATTTATTTCACTTAAATAAGATAAAGTCTACTATTAACTTAAACTCAGTTTGACTTAGTAGTATATATAGGTTCATATACGCGTACTTTAAATAAAATCTAAAGAAAGTGGAACTGTCGTGAGATCATAATATTTCCCTATATTGTTCAAATGAAATATTTGATGTTTAAGTTATATAATCATTTAAAAATAATAAAAAAATTACCACTATATATAGACTCTATTTAATACATTTATATAATTAATATATATGTGTTTAAATTGTATTTTAAATAACAAATAAGTGGAAATAATAAATAATTTACTATGTACAACGTGCTATGTATATTGTATTTACATTATCCTGTATATATATATATTTTTTTCTTTTTTTTTAGCTTCGAGCTTTATCCCGCACGTAGCAGGGTAGGCAGAGGGAACTGCAGGAACCATATGAACCTAGTGTTAAGACACTCCGTTGTTTAATCCCTGCTTTCTCCGTCCCCGCTTTCCGCCTTTTTCGAGGCATTGCGTGTTAAGTGGCGGAAATCAACGCCGCGCTTTGCCTAGTTTGCCAGAGCGAAGAAAATGGAAATAGAAAAATCCATCCCGCCCGACTTGGGATCGAATCCAGAAACCGTCGCGTCACAGGCAGACGTTGCGCCTCTGCGCCACGACCGTATATATATTTTATGTACTATATGTATTTTACAGGAACATCTGTATTCGAACCAAATAATTACAGGAACGGTGAAATTAGAATCGCGGTCTTTTTTTACCTCCAATCTGTAATTTTGTTAAATTATGTACATTCTATACAATTTTACAATATATTTTATTGTTATTTTATAGAAATATAAAAACCTATAAAATGTTTTTTTTATTTATCACATTTTATACAAAATTAAGCTTTATACGCTTTATATATACTATGCAATATGTAAGTAAGAAAAGTTTTATGCCAAGGAAACTCCGTTCTAAGATGCTACTCTTCCTTGCTGCTTCTTGGGAGGCAGCGGTTCGAGTGGTGAAAATATAAGACAATACGTCTCTTGCCAGAGTGGTAACACAAAAATCTATAGTTCCCCCGAGTGAGAATCGAACCCATAACGTTTACAATCCCTAACCGAACTGATAAGAAAAGTACTCCTACCAGGTAGGTATATTAACAACGAGATTTAAGCAATAAGATCGACTAATTGTATATTTCTATAACTTTATATATTATATTGTATAATAGACTTCATTATAACCACGATCTTTACATATGATGTGACTAATTTAAGTGGGGAAAAATATCTTTTGAGTGGAGAACGAAGTACCTTAAAACAAAATCCTTATCTAACCTGCTAGAAATATTTAATGTGTATGCAAAAAAACGTATTGTTTTTCTTTTTACTCTATTGAAATTTTAATTTTTTTTTTGGAACATTTCCTAACTTAACATTTGTTTCGAA
Source organism: Dione vanillae (assembly GCA_037178615.1). Classification (NCBI taxonomy): domain Eukaryota; kingdom Metazoa; phylum Arthropoda; class Insecta; order Lepidoptera; family Nymphalidae; genus Dione; species Dione vanillae. The sequence goes on along the minus strand of JAZFAU010000066.1, from coordinate 23,586 downwards.
CTAAAATATCGCCTTTCTTATATTAGTTGTAATTAACAAAAACTATATAAAAACTATTTTTATTTTAAACAACTAAGCGACCAACATAAAATCTTACTTATACCTTTACTTTCTATAAAAGAATCAATTAGAAAACCTTTCAAGAGTACAGAAAAAGTGCATTAGAGTCGTTGAGGCGTAGTTGAAATGTATATGTTTGTAAATAGGATGATTTTGTATTCGATTCCTGTCTATGACAATGACGAATCTTTTTCATTTACAGCATTGATCTTATTTTTGTTATACAAAAATGAATACTTAGAACTTTTTACATGTAAAAATTCTAAACTCACAAGATCGTTTTGTTCGTTTATTTATCTTATAATTTTTTCAGCAAGTTAATATATTATTTTTTATAGCTTCACGCTTTATCCCGCACATGGCAGGGTAGGCAGAGGGAACTGCAGGAACCATACGAACCTAGTGTTAAGACACTCTGTTGCTTAGTCCCTGCTTTTTTACTATTGTATGTAATTAATATTATAAACCTAGGTCTATAGAAAATAAAAAAAATAACTTCAGTATTAATGTTACCAAGAGATACGCCTTTTATTCTTATTTAATCTGCAAATATTCATTGATACCATAATTGTCATTGATTTAGAAACATGGTAAGCATTTACAGCATAAACTTACAGTATAAATAAAAGAGAAAATCCATATTAATAAAACCTACAGAAAAGTTATTAAATAACTTGAATTGATATTTCACTTTAGACATAGTTTTTGTATACGCCTGCCAACTTAAGTTTTAAAAGATTAAAAATTTGAACTCAGCGGGATATGAACTCGCGATTCACTGCAAGCTCCTGGGGCGTCTGACCACTAAGCCATGTGTTTGCGCTTTTTAAAACTTATTTACTATTACGATTATTACTATTATTGCATCTTTGAGACTGATTTTTATAAATTTCCACTATTCAATGATCGTTTAAAAATTCCGGTTGCGTTGAAATTGTTGTTTTCTTGACGTATTTTTGTATCTTTAGTGGGGATTAATACTTTAAAAAATAATAAAAACTTAAATTTTTTTTTGTTTATAAGTTATACTTTTTGTTGAAAGTTAAAAACTAGCTATAAAGTAATATAGAAAGGCTTTTAGATAAAAGATTTGGAAATGACTCCCTTTTACTTAACACTCTTTGCAAAAGACGCAACATTACATTAGATAACTTTTTTTACCACTATATAGAATGTTAAGAAAAAAAGTGCATTATTATAAGATTATTCGTAATGAAGTTAGGGAGTTATCTTCCAAGTTCAATAAAAAGCAATAAGGATTTGGCAGATTAGCAAAGTGGAGGCGCATCTGTCGTAGGGTCTGCTGAGACGACGGTATCGCACGTTTTCCTTATAGATAAATTTGATAATAGTACCCTTGTAAATGAAGAGGGTAGTTTGGAGTTACATATATTTGAAATATTTGTGTATATATATATATATATATATATATATATATATATATATATATATATATATATATATATATATATATATATATATATATATATATATATATATATATATATATATATATATATATATATATATATATATAAATAAACAATTTTCGTTTCTAGGTTCGATCCCTAGTCGGAGAAGATGGATTTTTCCATTTCCATTTTCTTCGCTCTAGTAAGCTAGGCAAAGCGCGGCGTTGAGTTCCGCCACTCAACACGCAATGCCTCGAAAAATGTGGAAAGCGGGGACGGAGAAAGCAGGGACTAAGCAACGGAGTGTCTTAACACTAGATTCCCACGGCTGCCTACCCTGCCATATGCGGGATAAAGCGTGAAACTAAAAAAAAAATCATTTTCGTTAGATGAATTGATTGGAAGCTTCTATATAAGTATGACTACTTCATTTACAGAACTGCTTGAATTATAACTACTAGAATCATGAAATTTCCCATACGAAGGTAGTTGCGAGTTTAATTGCGTAATTTAATAGAGAAAAAGAAGAATAAAAAAAATATTTTCTATCTTTACTGAAGAAGAAAATTAAAATAATTACCGTATATATAGGCATCGAAATAAAAGTGTCAGGATGTCTTCAATAATATTTATAAGTATAAAAGAAAAACAAATCTATAAATAATAATATATTTATTGAAATACGCTCTAAGTATAAAAGCTGAAAGCCTCAGGTCGCTGCCCCATTAGTTTCCATCAAACCAATTACTCGCATGCCAAAACATCGATTCTCACACTTCAGAAATCTCGATTCGATTTATTCATGATTTTTACTCTGTGATTATAAAACATTTTTATGATTTTATATTACTAAATTAATATGTCTTTTTAATAATTTTCAAGATTAGCTTGTTTTCGTTGAAATTAATTTTGTTTGTTTTTTTTTTTTTTTTAGCTTCACGCATTATCCCGCACAAGGCAGGGTAGGCAGAGGGAACTGCAGGGACCGTGGGAACCTAGTGTTAAGACACTCCGTTGCTTAGCCCCTGCTTTCTCCGTCCCCACTTTAATATTTGCATAATTTTTATATGACGCATGAATTTAATATTTGCATAATTTTTATATGACGCATGTATAGTGATTAAACTTTCTATGTTCAATTTTCATTCAATTAGATTGCCTATAACGTAGGAGACTTAACATTACTATGAATTTAAACACCTAGAGAAAAGTCGTCTTAAATAGACCTCATATTTTATGTACAGTTTACTTAAAGTAAGCCAATATAAACCATATTGAGTCAATAAAACAACATGCGGCGTTAAGTTGCGCCACGTCTAATCTTGCAAGAGTGAATAAATAAATAATTTATGATTCATGAATTTCTATACTTCTAATTTGTATAGTGCTATGAAATTTGACAAAGTTAAGGTACAAAATTGTTAGTTTTAAAGTTTTAAAACTTATTAGAGTACACTTTAAACTATAAAATGAAAAAAAGCTGGAAAGAAATGTTTTTGCAAAGTGTAAAATTAAAAACATTTTACGTTAGACGCCTTGGAAGTACACTTTTCAACTGTAAAGCAACGGTACAGAAGTACCTAACAGACTACTGTCTACTAAGGTAGTGATTAAGTCATAAAATATATATTTTTTATCTAGAATTTCATATATTTAAAGACTGTATAAAGAGAAGTTAATAAAGATGGAGAGTTCTTGTCCTTACAAAGGTTGTAGGGTGTTGTTAGTATAAATTAAATTTTTTTTTACAGCTTCACGCTTTATCCCGCACATGGCAGGATAGGCAGAGGGAATTGCACGAACCGTGCGAACCTAGTGTTAAGACACTTCGTTGCTTAGTCCCTGCTTTCTCCGTCTCCGCTTTCCGCCTTTTTCGAGGCATTGCGTGTTGAGTGGCGAGAAACTCGACGTCGCGCTTTGCCTAATTTGCCAAAGCGAAGAAAATGAAAATTAATCTTCTCCGACTGGGGATCGAAACCAGAAACCGTCGCGTTACAGGCAGACGTTGCGCCTCTGCGCCACGACCGACCGTAGAGGACCGTAGAGACCGTAGAGGACCGTTCCTCTATAAATTTGATGATGCATGAAAATAATCAGAAAACTAAAAAGCTAAGTAACATATGTCAGTTTACTTATATATCATAGTAAAATATTTACTATATTATGACTGATATGATAAAAAAATAGCAAAATATTCGATTTTTAGATGATCTGCGCCAAATTTCCATCCAATTTTCGAGACACTATACTGGCAGAACTCAACATTGCACAGTGTCCCATTACCGGATTTGTATTAGAATACGAAACTAAACTACTTTGATAGTTTAATTATTAGTTAAATAATCAAATCTTAAGAGAAAGGCACTAAAGCATATTAATGTGCGGTTGCATCAATTGCTACAGTAATGGACGTGGTATTAATACCTACACGTATATATGCACGTAGGAGTACATCATATTATTAAGTCTTAACGATAACGATACGGTAATGAGGGAATGTCTTCATAGAATGATATATTTACATAGAAGTGGGTGTAGGTTCAATTTATAAATAGATTATTGTGTAGCCTTTTAAATGACAGAGAAGTTGGAAATTGTATTTAAAATTGTTTAATATTAATATTTTTTTAATATTTTATATGATTTTCTTTGAGGCCATCGTCAGTTGTGAATTCCATTGTTAGTTAGAACTAAATCGATATTAGTAATTAGTTTAAATTGAGCTCGTTTCTGGAGGAAAGATCAAAATGAAGAAGACATGGCAGATGCAACGTTTTCATCATCTGGATCGTAAACAGGTGTTTACGGTGCAATTTTTTTTTTTAGCTTCACGCTTTATCCCGCACATGGCAGGGTAGGCAGAGGGAACTGCAGGAACCGTATGAACCTAGTGTAAAGACACTCCGTTACTTAGTCCCTGCTTTCTCCGTCCCCGCTTTCCGCAGTTTTCGAGGCATTGCGTGTTGAGTGACGGAACTCAACGCCGCGCTTTGCCTGAGATGCCAGAGCGAAGAAAATGGAAATAGAAAAATCCATCTTCCCCGACTGGGGATCGAACCCAGTAACCGTCGCGTTACAGGCAGACGTTGCGCCTCTGCGCCACGACGGTCCTCATGGTTATAATAACGCACGCTATATTAGTTATAATAACACTAGGCAGACAGTGTTGCCCTGCCACACAGAAAAAGTACTTAAAACCTCATCCTATACTTTTCTTGTTTTATATTTTTTTTATTACAATCATGATTGCTTTAAGGCTTCCTTTTTTAGTAAACTGCTAATCGTATAATTTAATCGGTGATTAAATAACCCAAAACTTACCTCAAAAACGTTAAGATATCAATCGTATACAACCATCTACTTAAATTGACTCTTCACCCTTAATTTCTGATAGCATCTACAAACAAACTTATATTTCGGTAAGTGGAAAGTAAAATTTCACTTCTATTGCCACTTTTACCACCAATTTTACTATTTCAAAAGGAGGTAAGGTAACTTTAATCACGTATACATTGGGCTGCATCGAAATAATTAATTTAATTTTAAATAGCCTACAGTTTTTATCAATAAATGGACTATACAATACAAAACGGAAAAATAATATGAAAATTAAAAATATTTTGTTCTTTATTTTATTTAAAAACATATTTACTTTATATGCAAACTATAAATTACGTAAAACGTAGAGTTAGACTCTAAGTTCTCTATACTTACTAAGTAAGTTACTTACTAAGCGGAAAAAGGAGTGTCAACGTAAGAAACTGCAACACGATATTATTAAATGGTTACTAAATATTTTTATTTAGTCTAAACCATGGACTAAAAATGTAAAAACATAAATACACAAACAAAATCGTTGATTTTCTTAGAAATTCACGCTTACACAATTTAGAGCTTAATTTTACAAAAAGAAGGTGTCAGCAGCCTAAAATATTAATAATTTTATATCTTTCATCATTCAGTTTACAAAATAAAGCCTTTTGTATTACCTATTTTGTGATTTGATACGGAATGCAAAGTGCTGCTTAATCATTTAATAGTTACAAGATCAAATACCATTGGCAAAAAGTTTTTTTTGAGTTCATATTAGCGTAGGCGGATATATACATATTAAAATTAGATTCTGTGCTCAGTCAGGCAAAATTCGTGTGGAAATTAAACTGACAAGACAATCATGGTCTCTACCATTGCGCTACGAAATTCTCAAAGTATTAATTGCATTATTTTCTTCTCAACGGTTTCAAGACCGAAGTCTGAACGGCACATTGAGTTTTCATACAAGGAAAGCAAATTCAAATCAGAATAATATATTGCTAAATAAAAAAATATGTGCACGTTTTAAGCTATTTATAATTGTATTTTAATTTTTATTAATTGATTAAGAATTTCAAATTTTTAATTGAGATAAGCTTCTTAAATCCTATCTGATGGTAAATGGTTACCATCGTTCAAGGATATTCTCTCGCAATCACATATATTGCTATATACAATAACATAAATATGCCCCATGTAAAAAACCAAAACGAATAATAATATATTAAAAATTAGAAATATTTCAAATTTGATAACTAATATAGAACGTGCACTTTTAAAATTACACTTCTAAGTATTAATTCAGTATAACCCTTTCTGTAAAAGAAAAAAAGGTTCACAAAAAAGTACTTTACATAAAAAAGACCTTTCATTGACATTTCCCACAATATTCAACAAACGCGTGTAAACTGAAGTTGTTTATTTGTACGTTAATGGAACGAAATTCTTAATCGAATTTCATTATTTTTTCAAAATGGTGAAATATATGTATACATAAAAATATATATACATAGAACATAATATATTTTGACTATCGTGCTATACTGGAACAGTCTCTGATTATAAACGCGATGATTCTAAGTTCGATTTCCAGTCAAAACAGTAGATGAAGAAAAAATAATAAATAAAATATAAATTACAAAGAAAATGGGTAAAATGAATAAAAAAAAATTCAATAAAATGCTGTTACACTAATATTTCTGTGCCAAACAAAAGATATCCAAAGAGATTCAATAAATATTAACATTATTATCCATGTAAGTAATATTATTCCATAATTTCGTGAAACATAATATGCAATCGTAAAAATAATACATAAAACTGTAAACATGTAACTTAATTGTTTCTAGTAATATCTTGAACTACTTAGTCGATTTCTAAAGCTCTAACTAATACAAAACATCATCATACTTGACAGATGTAGGCTACATTGTGCTCAGTTCTTAATTATTTCTTTATTCATTGATTTCAACGACAATTCAACTAGAAGTATACTAATATAAATATATAGATATTGCAAAATATAATCTAGTTCTAATATACTGCAGAATTTTTGTTAATATTTTAGTCTTTACTGGAACCTTATAATTTTTTGTATATATCCTACCAAAAATTGTAATTATTAATATATTTCGGCTTAAAAATAAATAACGAATAACACACTTTATTTATTATTATGATTTCCTTAATCGAAAGAAAAGATTTTTGAATAAGTATTTCTTCTATATATAAAGTATCCTAAAATAAATTATAGAATTAGATTTACAACAAGCTTTCAATCTTACATTTAACACTCTAAATTATATTTGATTTCAAACAATGAAATGATAAACTCAAGGGTAGTAATAAGCTACAAGTTTCAATTTCGCAAATATAGAAAATATAATTGAACTTCAAATAAAATACGAAACGTTATTTCGGTAAATGCTATAATTAAACCCAAATGAAAACAGCTAAGGCAAAGGTAATTAACGAATCAATCAACAATATGATAACGTTTTACATTTACGTGTACAGCATTTTGTTTGCCCACATCCAATACGATCATTAGATTAAAATTAAACGTAATTTTATTTTTAAACCTTTGTATTATTATTAAGTAATATACATATATAAAGTTATATTTATTTTACAATCGAATTTGGTTTTAAAGAGTAAAAGCTTTTAGATCACGTTAGTTGTATTTTTTAATGTTAAAATAAAAGATTAAAAAATAATTCTGTTGTATTATTTATAAATATTATATTCAATTAGTACTTTGGATATTTGCTAAATTTTAGTTTACGTTTTAATGTAAAGTTTTCTTGAACATGAAAATATAACTCATTATGTTGCAAACAACCGAATATTTTATATAAAAAATATTCATGAAACATTCTTTATTTTATAATAAAGATATCAAAAATATAAATACCTTCAATCCAAAAGCATCCTTTTAAACAAAAATATAACACACACTAAACATTACGATGTTACTATTACACGAACTCGCGGACGAGACGCTTCCCTCGCGGCGTCTAAAGTGCGACTGAAGCTCTACGTAGAGACACCCGTACCTATACCCTATGAACTTGTGCATTAAAAACTTCTAAATGTATTGTACCAGCAAATTTTCCTATAAAAGAAGCTTTTTAAAAATTTTACTATTTCTACATATACAATAAATGTAGTTTATTCTGCCAAGTTTTCTAATGTAAGCAAATTTTTGGAATACAGTGCCAAATAGTTTTAATAGATAAAATGATAAAATTTAATACTTTTCTTGTACTTTAAATAAAATTGTTATGTTACTTATTTATCCAATTTATTGTAAAATTATATATTTTTGATTTCAATTGATTAGCAAGTATTTATTACATACCAGACTCGCTCTCAGCTTCGTCTACTTATTAAATTTGATCGTTCCATAATAGTCATACCTACGGTATTGACAATACTCTCTCTTCAATATTCTCAGATTTATTTAATTTCATATAACTGAATTGACTGACATCTGTCATTTATCAGTTATTGAAAATCTTATACATAATGTATACGTTTTTTGCAAGAAAAATATGTGTATAAATTATTATGATTATTTAATATCAAATATTTTTGTATTAAATAAATTTAATGAAGATACCAATTCTAAGAATACTCTTTCAGTCAAATAAAAAAAATATCAATTTTCTACGATTGTAATTTATATTCAAAATAATTTCAATAGAATAAATAATTTTACCTTCTAAATACTTATTTTATTTTTTTTAAAGTCTTAGTCATCGTAGTCGTTGTTGTTTTTAGTCTATTTTTATTTTGTTTTTATTTATTTTGTAATACATTATTTTATTAATTTAATTTTTATTTTATTCATTTTATATATCGAACTGAAGAGTAAACAATAATTCTTAAAACAAGTTAAAAATAGTAATGATCGAAAAATACTAATATTATTGTGAAAAAGCGTGGGACGCTTTGTGTCATATTTTCCTATTGAGTTGGTCATTTCTTTGTCCTTATCCTTCATACTCAATCTCTATAAATATGCATAATATAGTTTCAGTTGCTTAATATACGAAAAATATGACACAATGCATGTCATGCTTTTTCACAATAATATTAATATTTTCGATAATTACTGTTTTTAATTTGTTTTAAGAATTATTGTTTACTTTTTAGTTTAATATATTTAAAAAAGCTTATTTTTTAGTTTTTTGAACTTATATTTATTTAAATTATATTCAAAAATTTCAATGACACCCAAGCGACGTGACGCACTTGACTTATGTTGATTTTACGAGAAAGTTGTAAAAGCTTGAGCTTAGACAATTTTACACTTTATCCCACATAAAGCCAGATACATTACAAATATTAAGGATACTCTGTTATCTACTTTCCGCCTCAAATCGAGACACTGTAAGACAATGGGTAAGAAACTCAATTTTGTACTTTGTGTTACAGTGACACTGTGGTATATGTCTAATTGTAATGGCTTCATTATAATTTGATTTTTTATATTTTTAAAATTTACTTCCTCAAATATTATGTTTTGCGAGTTGATTTACGTCAACTGACTTATATACCACTATTTTTTTAACTTTTGCGTTTTATTACTATCAAGATATTAATAGAGAAGGAAGCGCCAAGCGCACGTTACTTGCCTTATCATCGACATCTTCATAGGTACCTATCCACCATAACTCCGGTGGGTTCTCATGTTTTTTACGTAAACTCTTTCCAGTATTTTTGACATTGTGTTTTTGAAAGTCTACGGTGTCACATTACTTCCATTAACATAACATTTATGTGAATATATATTTATAGTTACAGAATATCCCATTAGGTCACGAATGCCTCAAATAAAATATCTACTACCATTACCACTAACCACAAATGACTCTACACGTCTACGAATTATAATTGAACACATGTAGGCGCTATATTCTGTCTACACCGCAATTAAGTGAGAGCACCCAAATCTATACTAGCCTTTACATTTGAAGTACGTTCATATGTTGATATATTAAAAAAATCTGATTGAATGAAATATATAGATGAATAATTTCCGAATAATATTAAGTCAAAGTTTGCTCTAATAAGCTAAAAAGCTGTTTTAGTACATTTTGTAGTTATCAGAATTAAATGTACAAATAAATTCACTTTACACAATTGTACAAAGTGAAGTTGATTATTGAAGAAAAAGTTTCTCTTACCACGAAAAGTGTTTTGATTGGACTCTACATTCTCTCTCTTCCCTGCTTATAATTATCTTATAATAATTAAATATATACACATATTTTTATATATACCTAGTTATATAAGAAACAATTCTCTTTATAAAGCGGCATCAGTGTTTCTCTTTAAGTGTAAATAACGTACAACAATAGCGTGTTCAGTAATTCCGTGTAAACAAAAGGCGTAACTTTTTCTGTCCCCAAGAAACTTAAGTTTCTAAATACTCACTTTTAAACAGTCTCTTAAAGATCCTACGGGAACACTTTCCACTTTTAACCGAAGGGTGAAAATTTTTTAGGGATTTACCTAGTTACGTTGAAATTGAATGAATGTACTATATTATTTATATAACTTAAATATTTAGATATATATATATATATATATATATATATATATATATATATATATATATATATATATATATATATATATATATATATATATATATATATATATATATATATATATATATATATATATATATATATATATATATATATATATATTATATATATATATATATATATATATATATATATATCAGTTTTTTTAATTTTTTAATATAATAAAAGATCGTCGTAGCACTGAAGCATCTCACAGTAAATTCTAAGGTTGTGGGTTTGATTCTCACTCGAGGTGTATGAAGTTTTTTAATATTTTATTTGTTCTAAAATAAAATGGCAAAAGCGATTTAGTTTCACTATTCAACAACAATATGTTCAAAATTCAAAAATGTAGGTGCGGGTGGGTTCCATCTAATTAACCTGCTATATGCTGGATAGAGCGTGAAATTAAAAATATAATATATTTTTATTACGACATTTTAATCTGACACAGTAACATAATATATGTTCAATTACACATTCGGTCGTAGTTGGTTCGATATAGTAATTAAGTAATAAATTCATATTATTTTCCAATAATATATCTCCTTTTATGATTCTATTTAATTTTAAATACAAGATACCTAACATACAATTTGAAACACTAACCTAAATATTAAGACATTCTTTTCCCCATCTTCCGCCACTTCTTGAGACCTAAATTTTACTTTCCAATTGGGAATTGAACTCTCAACCATTGCGTCTATCGTCAGACACAGATCCACTGCGTCACGTGTACCTATCTTTAAATCCTGCTACGGCGGTACCTAACCTAAATACGCTAAAGTTTTCATCAAATATTAAAATAAGCTTTAAGCTCCAGCTTACTATAAGACTGAAATTACTGACACTTCAGTGTAAGTTGACAATTCTAAAGTGCTTATTGAATAAAGACTATTTGATTCGATTTTGTCATATTTAAATAATAATTCACAAACATAATATATAATTTAATTAATTTTTGAGGACCGTCGTGGCGCAGAGGCGCAACGTCTGCCTGTAACGCAACTAACACGACGGTTTTTGGGTTCGATCCCCAGTCGGAGAAGATGGATTTTTCTATTTCCATTTTCTTCGCTCTGGCATCTAAGGCAAAGCGCGGCGTTGAGTTCCGCCACTCAACACGCAATGCCTCGAAAACGGCGGAAAGTGGGGACGGAGTAAGCTGGGACTAAGTAACGGAGTGTCTTAACACTAGGTTCATATGGTTCCTGCAGTTCCCTCTGCCTACCCTGCCATGTGCGGGATAAAGCGTGAAGTTAAAAAAATATATATATATATATATAATTTACATGACTAGTTCTCAATTTGCTCCATAAAAGCATATAAAAATAATAAAAATACATAAGAAAAAGATTGTCACAAGTAAAAATACGCAATGTTGACATTGGAATGGGGAAACATTACCCAAGTATACATTAAGAACACCCGGAGCAAATAATTTATTCATTTCTTTATTTATATGTATAAAATGGGAATATTAGTTATATGTAATGTTTTCATGTTTGATTTATGTTTCAGAAATATGTTAGGTACATATTGTTCCATTTTGGATAATTTCTCAGATTGTTTAAACGAAAATGTCTTTAAAACCGTCTTATCTTAAAAAACTTCAAAACAGTTGAATAAAATCGTTGTCATCGTGAGGACTGACGTAGTGCAGAGGCGCAGCGTCTGCCTGTAAATACGACGGTACATAGGTTCAATTCTCACTTGGGGAATATGGTCTTTTTTTATTTTCATTTTCTTCGCTCTGGCAACTAGGCAAAGTGCGGCGTTAAGTTCTGCCTCTCAAATTGCAATGCCCCAAAAAGATTGAACTAGGTTGTTGATAAAGCTTGAAGCTAAAAAAAGTCTTAAGAAAGTAAACAACCTAATGTATGTAATGTAGTGAAAAATATTTTAAAATGACCCTTTCTGCCATACATGGGAGATTCATGGAGATGCTAAAATATAACTAAACGTAACTACGCCTTTAGGTATATCCTGTATCTGACAAGGCTACCGGCATGAAAAGCACTTATAGGGGAAAATATTTCAAGGCTATATACAATAACTAGTTAACAATTAACAATAATTTAGGTACAGGATCATTTTTCCCATTTATCGATATTTATACGTTCTATGTAACTAGTAAGGTAGTCATGATAAAATATGAATGATGCATTGATCTCGTTCTACAAAAATACTATTGAACGTTGTCAATCTGTCATTTCAAACCTTTCATTCAAAAATTAACCGAATGAGAAAGAGATATGTCTTTCTCCCGCTCTGACAGGATATTGTACGCTTGTGTCATACTTGGCAAATATTGTTTTATTTCAGAACAATAATTTAATTATTTATTCTGTTTGAAAAAAAAATATTTTTGAAAATTTTACTTGTTCTATAATTTTACCAAGTTAATACTAGTTAATACTATGCTTTAAATTAAGGTTGCTATATCAGCCACACCCTGTATAGACGTTACATAGAGACCTATTTCAGTTTTTCGCTTCTTTCATTTTACAGTTAGGTTAATAAAGAAAAGTTTATTTCAGAATACTTTGTCTTCCGCTTTTTGTCCGAATTCTAGATATTGTATTTTGAGTGGCAGAACTAGTCTTCTTAAATCGGAATAATATAATTTAATTTAATCCTCAAATTTAGTATAGAAACCAAGAAGCAACAATAGCATTTGCAATCAGATGCAATCTCATTGCACTTCCATCAAGAATTAAATGTAGAAACCGAATTCACTATAATAAGATCTCATGTGGAAAATTTTCTGTTATATAACTTAATAATATCCTATCAATATTAATATTATATTTAATAATTCACACTAAGCTCAAAAGAATACTTAAAGAGAACATATACAACTTAATGCAACTCTTGGAAACCTTTGAAGCGCTCTAATCACTAAGTCGTGCGTTCTTCATCACACTTTGTCGAAATTATTATATGTTTTTTACAACCAGCCTGACCAGCAAGACTGTTGTAGTCATTAACAACAAATCAGTCAAGCTGCAGCTATGTATTTGTATATGATAGTGTTTCACATGCGGTCGTAGCAATATCGCCACACACCAATTATCGTAGTAGTATCAATTACATTACAAAAAAAGCGTCTCTGCAGGGTGATTCCCATAAATTTTAGCTACCCAAAAATCACTACAAAGAACAATAGCTTAGCAAGAAAGTAGAGTAAATATTTATATGATTTTTAAAATATTAATCCAAACTAACCACATAAAAATATTTATTTAACTTGTTTTATGATTTGATTGTTAATACTGCAAGTACTACGATTGTGCGTTCGGTGCCCATGTAATGAAATATATAATGATCATTTCTCTCTCAGGGAACAAAATAAAGCTCGGAGTTGAGTTTAGTCACTAAGCACACAATGTTTCGTAAATTGAGCGGAAATTGGGAAACCGAGTGTTTTTGCATAAAGTTTACTCTATGTACGCTGCCTCATGCGGAATATATCGTAAAGTTATTTATTAATAAGACTTTAGACAACAACAAAATTTATACTTCTCAAACATTAATCAAAATTACCACAAATTTTGGGCTCCTTATAATGTGCAATCAATCACAAGTTTTAAAATGAAAACATTTTTACGACGCTCAATACACATAAGATAAACTTTTGTTCTTTTTACATTAGATCTTACCTCTTGAGCTGCCATTAAGGCAAAGTACAAGGTTTGATGCCACATGGAAACTAAATTTGATTAGGTTGAAATATGTATACAAATAAATAAGTTGTTTTTATTTTAGTGCAGATAAAAAGTAACTTCACTTTTATATTAAATTTGACTATAATATTTTAGATACATGAAATTTTTCGAGTAATATTTAATCTATTATTCCCTATAGTTGCGGTTTTAAGTTACACTCATTGCAAATTTGATAGCTTAAATTTGAATAAATATCGTATTATAATCATAAGTATAAATTCACAGCAGAAACTAATAATAAACATTATTTTTATACCTTCACGCTTTAACCCGCAAATGGAGGGTAGGCAGAGGGAACTGAAGGAAACATAGGATCCTAGTGTTAAGACACTCTGTTGCTTAATGCCTGCTTTCTCCTTCCCCGCTTTTCGAGGCATAGCGTGTTGCCTTGTTTCCAGAGCGAAGAAAATGGAAAAAGAAAATTTCATCTTCTTCGAGCGGGAATCGAATTTACTCTACAATGGTGGAAACCCCTTACTATGAAATCTAATATTCAGTCGATTCAACTCCCATCAAAATTGAAACACTGTATTATTTGCTCTGAAGTAACTGTAAGCGAAATATCTGTCAATATAGTCTGAAAATTGTTAATAATTGTCGATAATTTTAAAGGCGAAGTGGCTAAAAGCAGCTTATAGATGCATAGACCGGTCACAAAGTAAGGACTATTTCATATTTATACATCGTCTCTATTATTAGGCAGCTGATTCAGTGCATGTTTGAATGAATGAATGCAATGTATGAAATGTTGAATGGTATAAATGTAAAGTATGAATAGTTTTACCACTCTTTTAATACAAATTTAATTTCAAAAGTAATCTAATGTTATAGATCAAATTTTAACCTTACTATATTTTAAAACCGACCGTCGTGGCGCAGAGGTACAATGTCTGCCTGTAAAGACGGTTTCTGGGTTCGATTCCCCGTCGGAAAAGATGGATTTTTCTATTTCTATTTTCTTCGCTCTGGTAAATTAGGCAAAACGCAGCGTTGAGTTCCGCCACTTAACACGCAATGCCTCGAAAAAGGCGAAAAGCGGGGACGGAGAAAGCAGGGACTAAGCAACGGAGTGTCTTAACACTAGGTTCTCACGGTTCCTGCGGTTCCCTCTGCCTATCCTGCCATATGCGGGATAAAGCGTGAAGCTACAAAAAAATATATATTTTAAAATGATATTGCCCTTTATAACATAATATTTTTTTTAATAATGGTCCTGATGAACCTAGCAGTATTATAAATTTCTGCAGAGTTGAGCTCCGTCTCTTAAAGCAATATCTGTTATTTGAACATTGCTTTATCTTTATATACCTTATTTTATATAGAACCTAAAAAATTAAAAAGTAAAGTATTTATTTCTGCCCTTTCAAAGGCCAAGCCATTCAATATCTATAAATTTTTAAATATAAAACCTTAAAAGTACAAAATCTCGCTATTATAATTACCGTTTGCGACCTTTTAATAGCATCCTACGGTATACTTAATTTTTATTTTATTACTTTTTACCTCTGTAACAGACAACTAAGTTCTACATTCTTAACTCTTGTGTAGTCAAAAGAATTTTTATATAAAAAAATCGAAATCAAGCACCTATTACTTAGTTACCTATTATGGATAGTTTCTTTTTTTTATAGCTTCACGCTTTATCCCGCATATTGCAGGGTAGGCAGAGGGAACTGCAGGGACCATATGAACCTAGTGTTAAGACACTCCGTTGCTTAGTCCCTGCTTTCTCCGTCCCCGCTTTCCGCCTTATCCGAGGCATTGCGTGTTGAGTGGCGGAACTCAACCCCGCGCTTTACCTAATTTCCAGAGCGAAGAAAATGGAAATAGAAAAATCCATCATCTGCAAGTGGGAATTGAATCCTCAAGCCATCGCGTTTACAGGCAGACGCTTATGCCTCTGCGCTACGACGGTCCTCAATATGGATAGTTTCTATTTAACAAACTATTTACCTATATATATTTGTTATTTACTAATACATGTTGTTTATTACATATGTTTATGCATACATATAAATAATTTAGTATACTATCGAAATAATACAAAACATAGTACACCTATCCCCCGATTTACACGGTAGACACGTTCCTGAGAAAAACGTGTAAATCGAAAATTAGAAATTTTCAAGTCAAAACCGTATAAATCGAGAAGCTCATTGAAAATTCATAATTTTGCTATTTAATAGTTATGATTTTTTTCAACCAGCCATGACTTCTTCAAAATTCGGCTTCTTTTCAGTAGAAGAAGAAGATGGTAATTCCTCTACATTTTTTTTTGTAAATTCGCACTGTTTTATCTGTTATAGCGGCCGTATCAATGGGTAAAAGAGTACGAAGAGTAAGAATAGTTGTGTTTAATCTTCTATCCAAAATATTAACGCTTTCTCCATTTTTTCCATTGCGATATTTCTGGTGTAAGAAATTGTGCCCTTACTTTTACACTACAAATTGTGCCCATACTCTATTGCCGTTACCATTGCCGTTACCATTACCAGACACTCATCCAATTTCAATCAATATTCGATACATTGAGTGTCGAACGGCGGAACTCAACGTTGCGTTTCAATACCAAAGTAGCACCTTAGCAACAAAGTCCTAGACACAACAACCTAATGCTAAATTTTGTTCGCTTATATAATAAAGTTTACAAAAATAAGAATAATTGATAATAATGTTAATTTTACCTATAATATATTAAACAAAACAATTTAAGCAGATTAATCGTATATATTGACTTTATTTTTTGGAAACATTTTTTATAAAAATATGTTTCACCCCGATTTTGAATCTCAACGATACCACAGCTAAACAGTATATCCCGTATAAAATAACCTAGTACCTGTATATCAAGAGGCGTAATTTAACGCCGTGTTTTAATCTAACAAAGTACAAAAAAATTGCGATCGAAGTGAAACATATGACATCATCCAATAAACAAATATATGATGAAAATGATCATTTATAAAGGAATCAATCACATTGATTATTCAGCAAGAGTTTGGGTTAGTTAACATCAGTCTGTTATGTCATACAAAATTGCTTACAACGCTTAATGGCGGCAACACAATAACGTTTTATTATTATGAACGAAATAGTTAAAAATTAATAGGCGTACCCTTACTTTGCAATATGTGGATTTTGTCAGCTTTTTGCGTTAATGACTTGTATTTTCAATTTATAGTGCTTTTTTTTAGCTTTAAGCTATGTACCCCACATAGCAAGGTAGGCGTAGGGGATCGTCGATATAAGGAACCAAGTGTTAAGACACTCTATTCCCCAAAGTTTCACATTTCGAGGCATTGCATATTAGTTCGCGTAACTAAACGTCGTGCATTTTCCAAAAAAGGTGAGAACTAACTCCTTAACATTACATGAATTCACCGTGCGAGAGCTGGATTCCGTTGCGTTTTAAGAAGAGCAACTTAGATCAGCGCTTGGGATTAGCGACCCAATTGTAGGTACCCCATGTGAAATGCAATTATGCCTATTCTAATGCATTAAAATAATATTTAAAAAACATTTCATAATCCTCGAAAGGGAATCAAACTCACAAACCCTTGCGCTTAAGCAATCGCTATGCCTCTACGCCACGACGGTCCTCATTATTACTTTATTACTTTCATACGAATAATATTATATTATTAAGCATAAGGGTCTCTTTGTCTATCCTTTAGGTGAGAAAATGCGTGGAGCTTTTCTATGTTACATAGTGAATCAAAGCCGAGAAGTGAAAACGTTTAAACAAATATATATTTGATGGTCAAATATACTCGGATCCATATTATTCACATATAGGTAAATTTATTCCTGTAAATTTTGTATAAAGGATCCAAAGCCGAAATAACCGTTCCAAGTATTTATATACGTATGTATGAAATTCTAAATTGACCTTTTATTCTGTTATTTACACAGGAAAATTCATCTCACGAAATTATATATACATTTTTGTACAATTTCTGTTTCCATGTATCAAAAATTTTATATAAGAAATTTTGGTATTAGAAGTAATACATATACATTTTTGTAAAATATCAGTTTCCATGTATCAAAATTTTTATATGAGAAATTTTGG
This sequence comes from Dione vanillae, assembly GCA_037178615.1. Taxonomy (NCBI): domain Eukaryota; kingdom Metazoa; phylum Arthropoda; class Insecta; order Lepidoptera; family Nymphalidae; genus Dione; species Dione vanillae. The sequence goes on along the minus strand of JAZFAU010000066.1, from coordinate 5,405 downwards.
TATTCGAAGTAAATATAGGGCCGAGGGCCGTCGTGGCGCAGAGGCGTAACCATTTGCCTGATAACGCGACGGTTTGAGGGTTCGATTCTCACCCGGGGAAGATGGATTTTTCTATTTCCATTTTCTTCGCTCTGGAAACTAGGCAAAGCACGGCGTTGAGTTCCGTCTCTCAACACGCAATGCCTCGAAAAAGGCAGAAAGTGGGGACAGAGAAAGCAGGAACTAAGCAACGGAGTGTCCTAACACTAGGTTCATACGGTTCCTGCAGTTTCCTCTGCCTACCCTGCAATATGAGGGTAAAGCGTGAAGCAAAAAAACACATACACGAGTACATACAATACGATGGTTGCGGGTTCACATCCTATGTCCCTACATAGTAAAATATAATTATTCTTATTCTGTCCTTTGTGTTCCGTTACTCAAAAAGAAAAATTGAGAACGCAGAAGACAGAGTGTCTTAACATTAAATATTTTCTCACAATAAAATAAAAAAAACGGTAGGTATAGTTGGTAAACTCTTTGAAAATATATAACGCAAAATGACACTTAACAACTAACTGAAGACAACAATATAGAACAAAAAGAATAAATACGCTATAAAATTCTCGTTGGAAGGCTCTAAAGCCATAAAACCTCTATTGTCATCATGTACAATTACAAAATACAAGAAAAAAATGTGAATTCTAAAATGAATTTGTCCTCATTTTAAACGTCAGCCTTTGTTCGATAATGCGTCAATATAGCTCTGGTCTAGTTTTAAGTGTAAATGATTTTGTTGCAACTTTGTAGAGTGCTTATACTACTTTTTATAGTTAGCTTTTTATAGTTCTATATACATATATATAGATAATTGTTACTAGCTTTTTCCATTTCATAATGTATCCCGTATATATATATATATATATATATATATATATATATATATATATATATATATATATATATATATATATATATATATATATATATATATATATATATATATATATATATATATATATATATATATATATATATATATATATATATATATATATATATATATATATATATATATATATATATATATATATATATATATATATATATATCAATAATAAACTTTTACCTATCCGCCTGAAGTGTATCAGGAAAAATAAATCAAAACAAGGCAACACTTGAAGTAAGCCATTGAAACGTAAACACAAACACGAGTAATTCCTAAAGGCAATATCTCAAAAGTCAATTACTTTAAAAAACCTCTCAACCAATGTAGAATTGCCCTCTGGAGGACTATTGTGAAATGTCGTAACGTAACGATTCTGTTTCATTCATTCATTATTCACTTCTTGTTAAATAATTAATTAAAAACGCGGTTACGACGGTGTGGAACAGTGAGTGACTGTTTTCGCGATGGATGTTGGTTCTATTAATATATTTTTCCACACTTTTTTATTCAACTAAATTAAAAGAAAATACAAACAAAAAAATTAAGTACAAAAAGCCTTCTCTCAGGCCTTCAATCACCAATTTCTTCGAGACACGCTTAGATTGAGAAATCATATCAAAATGAAGTAAAAAGCAGTTTTTATAACTGTCTTACCTAAAAATAAGAGGACCGGTGTGGCACAGAGGCGCAGCATCTGCTGGCATACATGATAGTTTGTGGATTCGATTCCCAATTGAGTAGGATGGATAATTTCATTTCCATATTTCTTTCTAGCAACTAGACAAGCGGGGCGTAGAGTTTCTCCCCTCACGTAGTCCCGTTAAAAGGAGAAAAGTAGGTAGCGGAGGGTCTTTACTATAGCTTCCTGCGGTTCTCTCTGCCTATCCTGCTACGAGCGGGAAAAAATGTGAAGTTAAAAAAAAATAATTATTCCCTTTTCGAAAATGTCTTAGCATGTAGAGTTTTAGTTTCGAATGAAGAGTTAAAGTGTATTGACATATTCTTCTACATCTAATAATGAAGTAAAATATTTATATGAAATAAAATCGTTGTATTTTTACAAATCTACTATTTTTTTTTAGTTTATAACTTTTTATATTTTTGCACATTTTCCGAACTACTGGATGGATTTGAATGTTTTTCTCTTATTTTGCTATTAGGCTTAGGCAGGAGCTATTTTTTATTTAGTTTAGAAGACCAGTCCGCAATATGTTGTACAAAACATCTGACGTAGGGCCATAATCCAGCTTAACTATAATTTGAACTATGGGTTTATTGTACCGACAGCTCGCTTTGCTCTATCATATCGGTAAAATAAAAATAATTTTAATACAATGCTTCCCTATAGAGAGAATTACACCCACATTCACATCGCTCACACTTAGATCCAAAATAAAGGAAAATCTTATCGTAAACAAACTAAATAAGACAATCAAACGATACTAGTTACTTCAAACAGACTGAAGTTGAATAATTCAAAGTCGATTACTTTTAAAACGCTTTCGTCGTATCTTAATCACTCTCTAGAGTGCTGTCGGCTTGTGTTCTATAGCTGTTATAATTAATACTATAGGATAGAAAATAATATTAATTTTAAAATTCACTAAGGTTTCTTAATTTTATTTTCATTTTTGCCCTAGTAAGATAAGCTACGATGTTGAGTTACGTTATTAAATGGACAGCAGATTATTAGTATTAAATTCTCTTCGCCATTTCTGAGTTTCTGCACTATGAGACATATAGTAAAAAGCTGTTAAAAATTAATATAATAATCAAAATCAAAGTATACTGTCAAAAATCATACATCAGCGCCGCTATGACATATACATATCTACAGTACTTAGCTACATAGTATGTATATATATAAATATATATATCACAAATATTAAAAGCTACAATCGCAATCGTAATTTTTCATAAAAATTGAATAATTTCATATATTTTAATAAAAATAATACATAATATATATATATTGAAAAGAAATATGTCCATGAGAGTCTCGATGCAGCATCGTTATTCTGCCTCTTCATTTATAATATCAGTTGTAACAATATTTGTGAATTTCATTTATCAATTTATTACGCAAGTATCGTAATACACTGTCTTTTGTTTAATTTTTGATAATAGTGAAATGTTTTATTTCATACCAGAGTTGGAAATCGAGAATAATGAATTCCTTTAATTACGTACTGGGATATACAATAGTTGGGTTAATAGTGAAATATAGCGATGGTATGATATAAAAACAAAGCGTGGTGTTGGGTTCCACCAATTTGTACGAAATATCTCGGAAATTGTGCAGAGGGAGGAGTGTCTGCACACTGATTTTCTTCTGTTTTTCGTCCTATGCCTATGAGATACAGTGGAGAGTTAAAACATTTTTGGGGGTATACAGGCGTTCAAACCTCACTAAGTCAAAATTGTTTTAAATTTTTGCATATTTATGTTTTATTATAAAATGTTATACTCACATAAAAAAATAGAAAATATAATTGTATTGGAGTGTGGCACAAAAAACCTTTAGTTACTATAAAGGCGACTGTTGTGAATTCGAATTCTAATTGGGGAATTAATTATTTTATACTGTCTGTTCTGATAAGAAGATGAAACAAGCGCTGGTTTCGGGATCACTCACCATCTCCAATACACTCAATCAGCCTACTAAGCACAAACTACAGCGCAAACCTATAGATATATTATAATTAAAAAAAGGTAGACGAAGACGAAACGTAGAGGGTCGTCATGGCGCAGAGGCAGCGTCTGCCTGTAAATGCAACGAATTGTAGGTTCGTTTCCCACTTAGGAAGTGCAAAGTATTTCGTTTCTTCGATTTTCTCTAACTACCTTGCTATGCGTAAGAGAAAAAAAGAAAGACAGTAGCAATAAAAACAACGATAACCTATTTCATTCAATTCCATTCCATCCAGAAAATAAACAAACAAATCAAAATTACCACGACAAAAAAAAACATATTACATTCACTTCACCTTGTATACTTTATATAAATCATCTGACAACGACTTAAGCCTACAATCTTAGCGTATTTTGCCTACAATCCGAAATTACGAAGCTATACTTTGAAAAGATTTTTTACGACTTAAGATTAGAGGAGATTCGACGGATATTTGGGTATTAATAAAATGCGACCATTGAATCCACCAGCTGATTGACAAACTCTACATACTCTCTCTATGAAATTTGAAAGCTTTGACATTTATTTAATCTCTGTAATGGGTGGTTTCTTTTATGTAGTATGAATAAATTTGTGGAGATTTGTTCATGTTCGAATATTATGTATACTATTGAAAAAGGAAATTATTTTTGTTGGCTGTTGATTTTTGATTAACTGGAATTTATATTAGTGAAAGCTTACAGTTAATTACTTGCTTAATATTTATTACAGTTCGTTCAAAGTATGTTATTAGTATCTAAACAACACTTAAAATATTCATTTTTTTAGCTTCACGCTTTATCCCGCAGATGGCAGGGTCGGCAGAGGGAACTGCAGGGACAGTGGGAACTTAATGTTAAGACACTCTATTGCTTAGTCATTGCTTTCTCCGTCCCTGCTTTCCGCCTTTTTCGAAGCAATGCGTGTTGAGTGGCGGAACTCAACGCCGCGCTTCGCCTAGTTTGCCAGTGCGAAGAAAATGGAAATAGAAAAATCCATCTTCCCCGACCGGGAATCGAACCCAGAAACTGTCACGTTACAGGCAGACGAAATATTCATTCATTTTAAATATTAAGATTTTGTACCTGTAGATTTTGTACCAACATTGTATCTGTCTTATAGTTAATGCTTTCAGATTCATTGGCAAGGAAAGAAATGAAAAGTACTCCGTCAACGAAATACTTTGTTAATCAAACAGATGTCAGTCTGAAAAGAACAGGTTTCTCAAGAACACGTAGGGTTAACACGACAAAATTAACCTCATATAGCATATAGCCCCTTGCAAAATGCACGACCACAGTAAAAAAATGCATTTTATATGAAATTCGTCATGTAATTAACCAAATGATGCGATTTCACATGAAGTTAGAACTTCTAGCATTGATATATAAAACAAAAATTAACAAAAATCATTACAAACTTATATCTATGATTAATTTTACAAAATTGCGCCCGCAAATTCGTCATATTTTTAAATGGCAATTGTAGTTGATTTGTAATCAGTAAATTTGTACAATGCTCTTTATGTGCGAATACTACTCACACATAACCTATGCTGCACACCACTTACAACGAGATAGAAAGTAGGAATGTTGTGTTAAGACGATCTGATCCCCATATGCCGTGACATTACGTGCTGAATGGCAAAAATATCACAACGCCTTTGACTAATTACCAAAGTCAAAACCTCCCCCGGCACATATAAAGTTAGACGATGTCATTCTATACTATCACAGTCTAAGTGGCACTCTTATTATAGATCAGAAGATAATGTTAGACAGCTTTCTACCTAAAACATTATAAGTC